>JADGJH010000056.1:0-16509 GCA_027596945.1 Physocladia obscura
CCGCGCCGCCGCTAATGTCCTGCCCCGTCACGTGCACCGCCCCCACGCCGAGGTGCGCCACGAGCACGTGCAGGTCCTAAATAGAAAGTAAAAGTAGAGATAAACCAGATTCCAATACATCTGGCACGATGGTGTCCTTGGTTTTCTACTCGGATTCTATGTTAACAATCAATCAACTAACTGAGTCAATCCTTCAAGAACCTTTTTGGACAAAAAAAAAGGCACGAAGCGGTGAAGTGAGTGGACCCCCAGTCAGACTATAAACTAATTTCAACAGCTTTATTTTTATGAATTTTGTCCAAAATATTTTGTATAGTTTCCACACTGATCTGTACTCCATTTTTTTTTAATTCTACATCTGTATGTTTTGCCAATAAATTTGCTCCTCAGCGTTTCTTCGACTTAAATACTCAAAATTTTCATCTAGTGGTAAAGGCTCCATGAACAACTTATCAATTTTCAAGGCAATTGTCGATTGTTTATTTTCACATCAAATGAAATAAAATCTGTATTGACGCTTCAAGAACATCAAGCCAACTATTTTTAGTGTTCAAGAAAAATTTTCAAAAAAGAAGCTTCTTCAAGTCCACGCAATCACCAGCCTTTGTATCAATATCCACTCTCCTTTCTTTGAAAATAATTGTACATGAAGCCCCAGATTTCGACCTCAACTCTCCCGAAACCAAAAAAACATCTTCAACACCAGCGTCTACATTTAAAACCCACGCAAGATCCACCTCAAACCCACCGCGCGTACAAAGGCCCCTAACTGACCCCTTTCTCCACGCAATGGCAGGTACTGCCGGTAACAGCTCCACAACCACACGCCGCCGCACAGCATCTACACAACAATGACTCTGCACAAGCATTTCCGCCACGCCCGCCGCGATCCCAAAGTTGCCATCGATTTGGAACGGTGGGTGCTTGTCAAACAAGTTCGGGTACAGGCTGTCGGCAATCATGTGATTAATATGCGAGGCACAAGCTGCCGCGTTTTTGAGACGCGCGTAAAAGTTTATTATCCAAGCGCGCGACCAACCCGTATGGCCACCACCGTTTGCGAGACGGCGGGTCAGTGTTGCGTCGCATGCTGCAATTAAGGCGGCTTGTAACTCGGTGGTCGTAGTCATTGCTGCGTTTGGAGGAAATAGTTGCGCATGGCCTGGGTGCAGGAACCAGAGTTGGCTAATGTGACGGTGTCCTGGTTCTGCTTCGTCGTAGTCTTGTTGCCATTCCATGATTTGGCCGTGTTTGCCAATTTGCGGTTTTGGCAGCCGGGCACGGCAGGTTTGAATTTGCGAAACGAAATCTTTGGTGGAAGCTGGTTTGGTGAGGTGGTGGTGGCTGAGGATTGAAGATGCATCAAGAACCGCGGAAAATAGTTCGTACAAGATTTGCGAATCCATTGATGGCCCCATACAGAGCGCTCCAGACTCTCCTGTTGGAAGCAAGTACGTATTTTCGGCCGACGAAGATGGACCAGTGACCAGATTTCCAGTATGTGGATCCAGTGTAAGATAACCCAAAAAGAATTGTGTTGCTTCGGCAAGGATTGGATACGCCTTTTCCTCCAGAAATTTTAGATCAAGTGTGAACAAATAATGCTCCCAAAGATGCAAACTGCACCAAGCACCTCCCATTGGCCAAACTACCAAGTAAAATAAGTAAATAAATACCGTGGTTACTGATTTATATTGAAAATCTTACAAGACGCAGGAATCCATTCGTCAGATGGCGATGCATCACCCCATATATCCGTGTTGTGATGAACAACAAACCCACCGGTTCCTCCACGTTCCACAGGAAGAATACCGTACATTTTTTCTGCAACAAGTCGACCAGGTTTACGAATACGTTCAATAAGGTCAAATAATGGAGTGTGACACTCTGACAGGTTTGCCGTTTCAGTGATCCAGTAATTCATTTGCGTGTTAATATTGATTGTGAAACGTGATCCCCATGGTGGATCCATTTGAGGATTCCAAATACCCTTGAAAAAAAAATTTAATACAGATGATTTCAATGGTAAAATAAAATGAGTAATAAATAAGTAATAAATAATAACAGTACCTGTAAGTTTGATGCTTGAGTGCCTGGTCGCGTCGAAGCAATGGTCAAGTACCGAGCGTAATTGAAGAGTAAATTCGTGAGAACTAATTTATTGTTTGCTTCTCGTTTCTCTTTTAATTCTCCAGCCTTAACTTGTTGACTGAATCGCGCCAATCGAGTATCTGTCGCAACATCTTCATCGCTTTCATTAGCATCTACAAGTTCAAGAGAACATCGACTCCAAAGACTCAAATAATCCGTTTCGTGTCTACGTTTAAATCCAAGCCATCCATTGTCGAGCTGCCAGTGAGTTTTAAAGGCACCCAGATCTTTATCGACAATTGACTCCAGCCAAGCCCTGGGATTAGTATCTTTTGGAGGTGAATGATAGAAAGCCGTGGCAGCAGCGATCACACAGCAAATCGATCTCGCATTCTCAACAACGATTGTACGGCCAATGACGTTTACAGTTGGCTCCTCGCCATCTTCGTTCGACGCAAATATCTCAACTGTCGAAACAAAAAGACCGCGCCGCCCTTGGGCACCGGCAACCAAAGTAATACGCGTAACACCGTCGTTTGAGCGACGCGTGGCTTCAACATGAGCGATGTGAAGAGGCGAGCGGTAGAGCTGGATCTCGGTTTTTGGCAGACCGTTGTTGTGTGAAGCTTCGACGAGTATCGCAATGACATTATCGGGATGCGACGCGATGTATTCACGACGGTAGGTAACAGGCTCTATATTGTCATCGCTGCCACTATTAGGATTGACGGTGTAGGACACAGCGCAAGTGGCAGAGTCGAGATTCAAGGATCTGCGATAGTTTGTTGGCACGGGCATTTCGTCGATATTTCGGACACCTGATATTTTTCCCTTTTGTTTCGGCGAACCGAGGCCCGCTGGGTACACGTAACGCATTGTCAGGTGGGCAAGCGGCTGGAACACGGCCTGGGCCTCAGGCGCTGCGGAAAGAGCCAAACACGCGAGGTCTTCGGCCGCGCCAATGTTGCCTGCGTGAAGCAGCTCTCTGATTGGTTCCAGCTTTTCGCGTGCCGAGGAATTTGTGCGGTCTCCGGACGACTCCGATGACCACACCGAATCTTCGTTCAGATCCACGCGGTCCACAACAAGTCCGCCGTGCACCATTCCGCCCAGTCGTCCGTTTCCGATCGGCAGCGCGGAATCCCAGTCAGCTGCTGGCGTGTGATAAATCAGCCGTCTTGTTGCAAAACTCATAAAACTTTTTTTGATCCTAAAAATTTTAAGAAATAATAGAGAATTGTTACCATCTCAAAATTGTTCTACAAATTTATTTATTTATATATTGGATTTAAAAATGACTAGTGCTTGGAGCTTTTTCGAGTTTATTGAATAGATGCAGAATATTAATGCTATATATTTTAAACGCTCGTACGACGTTCCATTTTGTTCTGGTGATGGTGTAATCACTTAAATTCAAAAATTTTGCAGTGATTTGAATCATTCAAAAAATGATACAAATTTTAACATCGACCAACGCTGCACAATCTCGATAGGATTCTTCTTTTCGGCAACCTAATTACACAGGTTATGCTCTAACTTCACACTAGCTCTGATAACAGATTATAGCATTTGAAAGTGATAGACGATAATACCCAGTTTTTCTTTGATTTTGGTAATTTATACTTGGCACTGCTATTTATCTGAAGCACAACTCCATTTCAGGTCAAACTGCTCAACACACACGCTTACACTGTGGCACACGTATAAAGACCTGTCAAAAATGTTAGCAATTGTAAGGGTGAGACGATGAAGGAAAGATGCCATATATTTGATAATCAAGATAGTTGCCAGCATTATAAATTGCATTAAAGTGAAGCAGGCCTAGCACGTAGCAAAACTAATGAAAAATATTACGGCCGCGAGTTAGTAATCATACAGTCGATGGGCCAAATTTCCAGTTCAGAAGTGATCCTGGCCCAGCAGCCCCAGCAATTCGCGTTGGAAAGCCATAGTTATCACTACACTTTGCCCCCACTTCAACATGCAAAGAGGAAATGATTCTGTCCCATTAAAATTTTCCCAAAACAATTGTCAAATAAGAAAATTGGATTTGATATACAAACTGAAACACTAAATGAGTTTTAAGAATCAAATTAATTTAATAAGGGTGATAAAAAAATTAAAAATAAAATAAACTAAACGTGTTCTTTATTTCGGCCAATGTGAAGAAGTAAAATGAAAGATAAAGTTAGTATAGAAAAGAATGTTTTGGGGTTATATTTGCGGCTTGCAAACGGATGAATAGTAATTCAGCTCGACTTGAGCCGAGCCAATTGGACAAAACACTCTGTTTGGCTTGTCAGCTCGAGTACCCAAGATCAAAACGTTGAAAGTCGTATTTGCTTAAATTGGTTGATATCGTTTATTTGAAATCACTGGCTGGTAAGAAACAGTTTTTTGTGGAAACTCAGAAGATTTGGAGTCCCAAAACAACGTAACCAAACAAAAGTTTTTAAGAAAAATAAGCTAAAGGAAATAAATAAACTAAATACAAAGCAAACGAAATTTAATTGATACTGTGTGTGATTCGATTTACGTTAACCCGTGCAGAGAATAACTGTTCAGCGAAACAAGAACCTATTTCCTGTATTCGCGGCGTTGACCGCATCGTAGATGTCATACAAAATTTTCATGCCCGATATGCTTGAACAGTGTAAACACCGACATGAAACACAGTGGCATTTAAGTGAGAAAACAAAAACTATTTCTTTTCTTGCTTATTTCAAACTACTATAAATGAGCATAAAAATAAAAACCCAAATTACTTTTTAACAGTCTGCTTCGCTCTCTCTGCAGCCACAACTTTCTCGACTTCAGCTTTAAATTCGTATGTTCCAACGGCATCATACAATCCAAAGATTTTCCCAAAAAATCCAATAAAGACTCTGACGATCATGTTGGCAAAAAATGCGCCAACCTGTGAGTCGTGAACATCCAGCTTTGAAACTTTTTTGGCAGTAGCAGCAACCAATTGTGTTCTCTTGACTCTCATTTCATCATACAGCTTGAAAGCTTTGCAAAAATCGTCTGGGAACTCGGCAAGAAGAAGTCCAAGACAACCAGCATCTTCAAAAGAAACATTCATTCCTTGTCCCAAATCTGGTCTCATTGCGTGAGCAGCGTCACCGATAAGAACACAACGACCTTTGTGGAAACTCTCGAGTTCTGGAGCCTCAAAAACTCCATACTCTGAAAGAAAAAAAGTGAAGAAAAATTTAATAACGTAGTTTTCCTTTTAGCTTCAAATAAATCGATTTAATTTTTTAAATACCTGTAATTCTAGTTGAGTTCCTGACCAAATCAATGAAATATCTTGGAACACCCCATTCTTCAACCATGACGGCAAGACGGCGTTGCTGTTTTGGTAAATCGGAGTGGGGACGGTAAGTGTTCGATGTTGCCAACTCTTCTGGAACACTCTGAAGCTGAGCTACAGTCCACGATAGCATGGTTTCCGAAGCTCGAGAAACTGTAATGTGATGTTTTTTGAATCTATCAACATAAATGTTGAATGGGCCTTGGTCAAACAAGTCCTCTCCGTTTTCGCCTACTCCTTTGCCGAGTTTGCATACGCCGACATTAGCCATGAATCCAGTGAAAGTACTCTTTGACGAATCGCCAAAGAGAATATTGCGAACTTTCGAGTGCGTACCATCAGCGCCAACCAGAATATC
This sequence comes from Physocladia obscura, assembly GCA_027596945.1. NCBI lineage: Eukaryota > Fungi > Chytridiomycota > Chytridiomycetes > Chytridiales > Chytriomycetaceae > Physocladia > Physocladia obscura. The sequence goes on from JADGJH010000056.1 coordinate 5,766, forward strand.
ACCGGTAGCACTACTCCCATCGGCGAAAGTTGCAGTGACTGAATCATCCGTCTCGCTGATCGAAACAAGTTTTTTGTTGACAAAAATTTTAACTTTGTTCTCAGTGCATGCCTTGCCGACAAGAAACTGAAGATCCGAGCGGAGCGCGTTGTAAGAGCGCGGGGCTTTATCTTCCGGGAAAGGAATATCCGCCAAGACTGTTCCATCAATTTTGCAGAATTTTGCGTTCGACATTGGATACGCAGCAGCACACGCCGCTTCACCGATTCCGAGCTCGTTTAAAACTCGTTGGCCCTAGAAGAAAAAAAAACGTCGCGGTTGGCAGTGCAAAAACAATGTAATCAGTTTCTTACGTTCGGGTGGTAGGAAACAGCTCCACCAATATCACCAAAAAAGAAAGGATTTCCGGAATTTGCTGCATTTATCGGATCGTACACATCGTACACAAAAGGTTCATGCCCGGCGCGCTTCAAATAAAGTGCAAGAATCGGACCTGCACTTCCTGCTCCAATAATCAAAACTTTTAGGGCCATGTTGATTTCAATTATTCAAATTTTTTTCTTTTTTTTCCATCTTCACCAAAAGCCGAATGCAGCTGGAACTCTTGTTCTAACGTTGTCACAAAGGAGTTATTCGATCAATTTTCACGATTTGCTGAATCAAGTAAAGAAAATTTATCGGGAACTTGATACTGATGGGTTTTTGTGTATTCGCTCAATTTGGACAGTTTGATGAAAAATTTTTAATTTTCAACGGGGTTGAAAATTTTGTCTTTCGACTGTTTTGAGCAACAGATAATTACAAATTACACTTTGCATGGCTGGCGGCTGAAGACGAGTCGTTGTCGGTGTGCAAAATAAATTCTTAATTTTCGCCATTTTTTTCACAGCGCGATAAGGAATAATTAGAATCCAGTTAGAGTTGGCATATTTTTGAGTCGAGGATATGTCTGTTTCACACTTTATCATTGTTGGAGTTACGTCGTTTCGTTTGAATTCAGCAGTGGAACATGCTCTCATTTTAAGATCGCTCTTAATTTTAAACGACAAGATGTTGATAACAGAAAGTGTTGTTGATGTTGAAACATCTCAAGGCGCGATGCGCATACATATATTTGCGCCAACAATAATAACGACGAGCCACAAGTATGCTAAGCTATGTGGAGTCGCTGTATTTACCGAAATCTATCAGGTTCTACTGTATATTTATTAGTGATAATGCGGTTTCCTGAAAAAACACGACAGGTCACAGGTCCAGTCGAGCGATTTTGTCGTCAGATTGCTGGCAATGGATTCATTGTTGGTACGGTGCTGCTACTCTTACGCGCGCGTTAATCTGACATTTATAATATACTAAGTAATAAAATAACGTCTCGCAGCGTGCCCCGAATCGTATCACGAATTCGAACCACTTGGAACAGTCTTGAGCTATGATGTTGAAGGCACGGACAAAGGAAATAACTATAAGGTCGCAAAAACGCTCCCTGCTTACGATGAAGACGCTAAGCTCACACTGGATTATCTTTCGCGTCATCCAAACTGTAATGGACGACTGGGTGCGACTGGAATGTGTCTCGGCGGCCACCTTGCTTTCCGATGCGCGTTTGATCCGCGCGTACTTGCTTCAGTATGCTATTTTGCGACAGACATTCATTCATCAACGCTTTCAAACACTGGTGACGATTCGCTGGTTCGATGCGGCGATATTCGAGGTGAAAATATCATGATTTTTGGAAAGTTTGACAATCATGTGCCGGTTGCTGGACGTCAGTTGATCTACAAGACTTTGCTGGAGAAGGGAGTTGATTTCGGATGGATTGAGCTGCCGGCTCAGCACGCGTTTATTCGCGACGAACTGTCAAAAGGGCGCTATGATCCGCCGTTGACTAAGATTTGCTTTGAAGTTTTGCTGGAGGTTTTCCAGAGACGGCTGGTACTGGGACTTGGCGGAACGGGGGAGGAGGAAGGGCTCGTGTGTTGAAAAATTCTTTAACGTGAATTGCTCGTGGCTATTTGGGAAAAAAAGGTAGTGGATGGCTTTATTTGCATGAAAAAAGTGTGCGCAATTTTCATGTTTGGTTTTTTCGAATTTTTTGAAAAACTTGGTTGTGAAAAAATCTGAGAAGCAAATATCCAACGACATTTCATTTTTCTTTGCCAAGCAACTTTCACTCATATTGCTCCATTATGAGTATTAAATACCCGTACAAGCCAGTTTTCAAGAATCCAAATCGCGCGCAGCAATCACACATAACCATCGCCAATAAAATGGAACGGATACCGTTGGGAAAAGGACGAATTCGACGAAAAAGAAAACCAAAAAAGCTCTTCCTTTCGTTTTGAACAACTTTCAGTGACCCATTTCTCTCTGGCAAACCTTTCCTCTGCTTCGGATAAATCCACTTTAGTGTGGGCCGCAACATTGGATGAAAATGTTTGTCGGTGTTGGACCGTTCAGTGCTTTGTTTCGAAATACGTTTTTTTTTTTACAATTTTTTGTTCACGACTGTAATTGTGCGTTCAAATGTCATAAGGCGTGTTTGAGCACAGTGAATAAAACATTGTAATGTATGTTTAGTAATTTTTGATAGAATTAAACATTATTCTGGTATGTTGAAACCAAGTTTCTTTCAACAGAAAGCACTTTCCCATTAAAAAGCAATGGGTCGTATAGTAAACCAATCCTGGTTTGCTTGCTAATCAATTCGAATCAAATATGACAATTTTTATGAAAGGACATTGAAGTCAGACTATTTCAACTAAGACCAAATATGATGATGCGGCGAAAAAACAAAACAAAAACAAACGGAGATTGAAATTCAGATGGCGGACCTCATTTCGCAGTTTGTCGGAAACCCAGTCAACTGGGTTCTTGGTAAGACGATAATAATACCAAACGGAATACACGGGATTCTTACTGCTCGCGTGCGTGCTTAAGGTGCGGTTGTGCTGTATTTGACGCTGGCAATTACAACAACTTCTTCGCCGCAAACCGAATCAACGCCGGCCAAGCACCCAGACATTATCGAACTGCGCAACTTCACGCCGTCCGAACTCGCCGCTTTCGACGGCCGCAAGTCGCGCAAAATATACCTGGCCGTCAAGGGTCGCGTTTACGATGTGACGGCCGGCGCTTCGTTCTACGGGCCTGGTAGAATTTATTTCCATTCTTTTACCATTAGCTCTTATTCAATCCAACGCGCTTATTCTGTTGTTTTTATTGTAATTAGACGGAATGTATGGTAACTTTGCAGGACGCGATGCATCACGTGGTCTCGCGAAAAACTCATTCGATGCTGACATGGTTCAGCCGCTCGATCTGCCCATTGACGAGCTCAAAGATTTGACGGGCGACGAGGTGAAGGCGCTCAACGAATGGGCTCAGTTTTTCCACTACAAGTACATTCACATTGGTTTTTTGGTCAACCAAAATCTTTGAGATTATTTGTCACAAATTTGTGTCGTCCGCTTATGTTCAACTATGCAAATTTATTGTTTGTCGATTGAATTAAAAGAGCAAAATTATGTTTTTAATTGAATTAAATTTTCTCATTTTATTTTTTTCATTTTCTCAACACAACTTGAAAAAAATTGTAATAAAATCAAACTCGGCTCACAATCAGCATTGCTTTTTGAAATGCGTGATGCCCCTTTTTCTGAATTCCAACGAACTCATCAGGAGGTTTCTCACTTTCTCCAGCTGCGGCTGCCGCAGAGGTAGTTGCAGTACCTCCAGCTCCTCCTTCCGCGCCGCTACTATCTTTTTGTGCAGCCGCAGCAGCCGCAGCAGCCGCCTCTTTTTCTTTTGCTGCTGCACCCTTCAACTCTGCCTTCCTGCACAAAAAGACAATTACATCAAATACATTCACACCCTCCCACAATGCAGCTCGGACTTCCACGACAGTAGGCTCGCCATCTTCACTCGTCTCGGTTCCGCCATTCAAAAGCACAGGTACAAGCGGTGTACGGTTTTGCCACACCTGGATACTATAATAGACACCGCGGTTCCCGTTGGCCAGGTAAAATCGGATTGGGATTGTTGAGATTTTGTGGGGAATCGTCACAGCGTTGGCCCGCATTGTTTTAAGACCAGGTGCAACATTTATCACGAGGTTTTCCATCGGTAGTGGGATTTCAATATCTTTAATTGGCGGAGCTGTTTGCCTAAAAATTAAATAACAAAAACAACTGAAAAAAAAAATTATTTTTTTTGAGGCACCTTCAAGCAATATGGCCATTTCCTTACTCCCTGCAGCCAAAAAAAGTTGGTTTGTATCCTTAGTGTTTGGAAGCTTGGCCCATTTCGGAACTTTGTTGAGATCAACTGGCATTGTTGGCCGAACCATTGGAGTCGTGTCTTTCACTTGCGACGAACGCGGGTGATTGGACGCGCGCGTTTCAGGGACAGAAACTTCCCCGACGTATGTAATCTTGGAATACAAAATTAAAAACTTGTTTAAAAAAAATTAGAACCTTTTGAACTGATGGGGTTGCAGGTGAATCGGCGCTCTGCGCCGGCGGTAATTTTGGAACACGGCGCTCTCTGTCACGTCTGCTGCTATCCAAGACCTGCACATTAGCGCCACTCTTGTCAACCATAGCAACCGGTGTTTCCTATACCAAATAAATAAATTAAAAATTAAAAACTAAATAAAAAACAGCAAAAAACATTCACATTATTCAATAACCCTCGCCACTCAGGATTTTCGGGTTCAAAAGCCATATCCATTGCCGTCTGCCCCAACTTATTTTTTGCATACCGATCCGGCCGATTATTCCTCATCAATCTCCTTGCAGTATTAACTTTCCCAGCATATGCCGCCCACATGAGCGGTGTGCTTTCGTTAAAAGTATCGCGAATCTCCATGTCAGCTTTTTGGCCGACAAGAATATCAAGCATTTTTGCGCGCCCGAAAAACGACACGGCATGCAACGGTGCCCATTCGAATTCGACGCCGTCACCAACGTCAACGTTCGCGCGGCCCATGGTGTCGGGTGGGATCCGTAGCTGCAAGATTGCGCGCTCGAAGCCTTTCACGTTGTTATCTTGAATGGCGCGGAATAGAACATCGATTTCACGTTTATGGATTGGTTTTCCGTCACGAGAAAGGATATAGTTTTCTGGGTGAGTTTCGTAGCTTGTTGTTGGCGTTGCTGTGTGCGATGGTTTTGATGAGTTTGTTGTAAGCTTTACGCGTGGTGTTGTTGAGTGGTGGTGGTGAAATAGGGAGGATGAAGAAGATTCGACAGCAGCGGTTGTGTACTGTGCTCGAACTTTGGCAACTTCGGCGTTAAAAACCTCCTGTTTTGTCAAATTTATTATTTGTATTTGTTGTGTTGTGAATTCCTAACCCAGAGTGTCTCGGCATCTTCGTAAATAAGCGAGCCTGGTGCGTTATAAGTTTTCGCATTTTCTATCATCAAGCGCATTTCGGCTTTCAAGTCCGCGATAGTGTTATATTTTCCGCCATTGATTTTTTGCTGGCAGAATGTTTTAGTTTATGGCTGTTTGTTGTATTAAATATAAATACCTGCATAATATTCAACGCTGTCGGGTGTTGAATAAGAACATAATAATCCGGATATATTTGCGAATTAGGAAGTGCATTAAAAAGCGCCGCGAGGTTTCGACCACTATTAAGCACGTTCAATATACGGCTATCGAAAAGAATAATAAAGCACTCACTCCTCCGCCGAATAATGCCGCACAGCCATCGTTAATCGAGTTAAAACGCCCTTCAATTCGGTTGCAGGAATCTCAAAATCGGGCTGCTTCCTTTTTTTTGAAGATGACGATACTGGGGCTAACGGGGAGTCATTTTGTTTACGCTTATTGAGTTCCGGTTGAGTAACGTCAGGGTTGTGGGCGGGAGCTTTTAGAATCAGTTTTGGCGGCGCGTGATGTTGGGTTGGCGTTGGAGTTTGGGAATGCTGTTTTGATTGATGGTGATGGTGGTGGTGTTGCGTAGATTGCTCATGAATTTCCTGCTGCTGTTGATGCTCTAGTTGCGCTGGTTGTGTTGACTGCGACGCCAATGGTGCGGTTTTTAGTTTGAGTTTTAGCGTTGGAAGTGTCGGAGTTGTTAACGTTGAGTCTGCCATTTTTTGCCACTTTGTTTTTTGAAAATCACTAAAACATGAGCCAACCTGCGTGGTACGCACGACTTCGTTCGCAGCAATGACAGCCACCTTCCAGGCACCAATGCCGATTTGATTAATGTATTGTTGCAAGCTACTGGCTTCCCACATGCATGTCCATGATATATTTTTTGTCTGTCCCCATTTCCTTGCATAGTAGGCTATGCCTGAATTGATTCAAAGTTTTTGAATTATAGATTCAATGCACAAGCTGAATGCATGCGATTAGATAATAAAAGTTGAAGACCTTTACATCTAGTCTTTGTTAAATTGGATAAGAAAGTTTCGTTTATTTGACAAGGACTAAGAAAATGGGTCATTTCTCTCATAAATATTCAAACAAGAAAATAAGAATATTTATAGGAAAATAGTTCACAATGAGCAACATATTAGGATTTATTATGTGTTCAATTATTGAAAATAAACAAGAAGATTTTAACTTAAAATTATAACAAGTCTCAATGTGAACAGTTCAGAAGGAATCTGTCAATGCAGGATTCAACAAAAGTTATGTTGTATGATTCCTGCCAGTACATCATCTGAATTGCTTTCATCTATTCCTTGTAGTGAATCCTCAGTTTTTTCTCTCCTATTGTTACACACATCTGGTGTTGTATCGTGTTGCAATCTCCATTTATGACTGTATGTGGTAAGTAAATTGTATAATGGTAGCTTGAGAACATGCATAAGATTCCAGTAAGTTGTGGAAGAGTTGTAGAAGGGCTGCTGGTAGCTGTATCAGCTTGAGCCAACTAATTCAACACTGGATATCTTAGAAGGAAATGACAAGAGTTCGAGACTGAAGTATGATAAGTAGTTGTAGTGAAAAGCTTAGAACTTAATGAAGACATCTTTTTATTTAAAATGAGCAATAATAAAATGACGGAAAGAGTTTGGATTTAAATAGGTTTTGGAGTAGAAGAAAAAAGAATAAACAAGAATATAATACACTTCAAATAAGGATAGTTTGAAAGTGGTTGGAAAGCAGGTGTAAATCACTTGAATTGTTTTTGAGTTCTTGAAAATAATAGAAGGCTGGAGAGCATTGTAGAAAATTCTTGAAGAAAATTGGATTGAACATCTAATTTACATCAATTTTAGCAGAATTCTCTCCTTTATTATTGATTTCCATTTCTAAAATTTCTTCATTGCAAAAATTGAAAACAGTCTTTAAAATAAATCTTGCCATTTTCCTCCAAACACAAAACTCTATTATTGCATTAATACAAAGCTTCTGCTTAATGATAGAAAGCAAGTCCACTGTTTCCTTTTCTTTTCTCCTTTTTTAAGCAATTTAAGTGTTTTTATTTCAATAAAGAGTGAATTCATTCTTCAATACAATTCAAATCTATCCTTACTTCAGTGCCTTGTGTTCTACGCATTCCCACCCTATTTTTTCCACTGTTAATCCAAGAGCTTTTGCTGATCTAACAGATTCCTCAGTGAATTATGCATTGATCCAGTATTGTTACATTGTGTGTCAGTTGTAGCTCAATTGCAAGAGGTGCTCCAAAAATTGCTTGTAGATCATTTTTCATGTCAGTACAGTTGATGCCATGTTGTTGTGAAAGTTCACTATGCTTTGTAGTGTACCACATCTTGTATGTAAGGTCCAAGACTTATATCTTAATGTTAGATTTAGAAATAAAATATGTTTTACAAACTGTATATATGAAAAAATATGAAGTTTATTTCATTCACAGCAAAAATCAAGAATTGGGATTAAATGTTCCACCTTTGTCTATCACATTTGAATAATTTCTTTTGCTAAGAAATTGGTTTTTAATCAATATTGAGGTATAAGAATTGAGACACAAAAGTTTTATTTTGAGGCACAGAATTGAGCATTTAAAGCAATTCTATAAGCAATTGAGTGTCACAAAAATTAAACAATCAAGAATTGGGATGAACACTTTTTGTGTATATGGCAGGTTTGGATCTTTCACATTGTCAAACATGTCACTCCACCCAATTAATGGCTTGTAGAATGATATGCTGCTCAGATATCCATTAGTAATTTATATACCTCTGGATTTTGGTCTATTAACTCATTCAAGTTAAGAGCTTGGGCCATAGTAAAAAAGTTTGCGCAGAAGCTGACTTGTGAACATTCCCTCAAACACATGAGATGTGAGAAATTGAACTATAATTAACAACATCCCGCTTTTTTTTTCAAACTTACACTCACAGTTTACTCACAGTTTAGTAGGTAATAAAATTAAAATTATGGCAGAAATCAAGGAATTGCTCTTAGGTCTTCAAACAAACAGAAAACTCATTTTTGAAGAAGAACTAGTGAGACAAATAGGAAATATTGATGGACACAATAAATACCATAAATATACATACATATTTATAATTTGTTTTTTATAATAGACTTTATTTGCTCCAATATTGACTTATCATCTATTACTATTCTTACAATAAAATAATGTTATATTTATAACTATGTTTATAATATAGTATAATGAATTCTCATTTTTTTAAAATATATTTCTTTTGTTTATCAGAAAAATACAATTCAAATCACATATTGATGTAAATTAGATTATTTTTTCTTTCCAGAATAATTTCAAGCCTTCTATCATTTTCAATATTCAAAGCAATTCAAACAATTTCCAAGCAATTTTTAACAATTAAAAACAGTGAAACCCACTGTAGCATTACAAATAATCCTAAAAACTGATGACTTGTAGTGCTGATAACCCAATCCTAAAGGTCCCCAACTATACTCAACAGGAAAAAAAGGTGACAGTGACAGCCAAGGAGAAAGAGTGAGCAATGAAAAAAAGAAGGATAGATGATAGAGGAAAGAGAGAATATTGAGTTTGAGAATAGGAATAAAGGTGGCTTTTTGCTGGATGTTTTAATCAGTTACGTGTTTTTTTGAATAGTTTATTTTACATTCAAACAGTGATATTTGAAATGAATTAAGACAATCACAAAATTTGTTCAGCAGCCTCATTTTTCCAAAATAGCATTGCTTGTGAAAGATCTCTTCTCACATACAAGACAACTGATGGTGTGACACAGACATCGAATGTTAAAAATATGATTGAGATATCGTAAAAAATAGCATTTGGATCAAAGTTGGGTCCCGCCACCCAGCCTGCAAGTTCGTAGAAAAAGAAAGGAATATAGCAAATGATCAAACTTCCTGATATTATGACGCTTTTTACAAGAATTTGACGTTCGAGCTTCAAACGAGTCATTCGAAGCTCCTCCTTGTCAACCGCATCTGCGTTGTGTTCACCAAGAAAATATGCAACAAGATTGGGGTTGCGTTGAAATTGCTTTGTGCAGTAGGAAAATGTCCAAATATAGAGACTGAGCATACATCCAATGGTCACAATATACGAAAATCCAGTAATCACAAACCAGATGGCTTTTTGAGGTTGTGTTGAGGGTCGGAATCCATCAGAACTAGGCTGTTGTTAAACATGGTTTTGTTAGTTTTCATTTGAGAGTTAAACGAAGCTCACGGTTGTTGCAAATATAGCCACAATCAAGACACAAAATATGCCAATAACGACAGCAAATGTTGAGTAAATAATATTTGAATAGTGGATGTCTTTGATTTGAATGAACCTCTCAATTGCCAGCAACAAGTTCAAGCCAAACAGGCCAATAACAACAATATTTGAGAACCCGGCGATCACATTACCAAACACGTACACAACATTGAACAAGACAAGCGCAGTGATAAGTACCCGTCCGAGCGCCCACACAAATATCGTTACAATTAATGCCGCCGTGATTTTGTCGATGCGGGTTTGGAGCAATCGGCGGTGATCGCCAAGGATGGCCATCAGAATCCAACCATTGAAGACAGCCCCCACGGCGTAAATACACAGGAGTGTGTAGATGACCCACATGTGGCCAACTCCTGCTAAACCCATTTTTCTAACTTGACTTTTGCAAAATGAAATTTTTTTCAATTTTTTAGGTGTCTTTAAGAGCTGACACGTGCTGTTCACACGCTTATGGGAGATTTTGATGGCACGCTCTTGCCTTTTTTTGTCTTTAATTCGTGTATAACGGACAAACAATTGCTCGTATATTTATATTGAAACAAACAAGAGAATTGCAAACCAAGAGAAGCATGATTAGAACGACGTACCGCTAGATTCACAATAAAGGGTAGTACGAAGTCCAACTGGAAGAGTAACGCAGCCGTCGCATAAAGCAGCACGATGAAACCAGTTGAACACACGAAATTAATGGTCTGGCAACATCATTCTTGACAGCGAAGCTAATTCTCTGCGTGATTTTGTTGAGGAAATGGATTTATACCTGTGACCAAATCGCTACTAACTCGTCATCATTTGCAGTTTTTTAACCGTTTTGTGTTTGGTCACAAATCTCAAAACATGAATTTGGATTTGCCCCTTGCAAGCATGTCGATTTTCAATTTTGCAATCGTGGATAACACGAAAAAATTTATGCCCGAATATCTTTTGAGCAGCAGCTTCAAACAATTCTCCTGAAATTAATTCCTGCAGTCACAACACAAGATGGATATCCGTTTCTTGTTCAGATTTCTTTTTCGCGCGCCGATCAGTCCTGAGGTGGCATAATTAAAACTTTAATTATTGATGATAAATAAC
>JADGJH010000056.1:16519-26764 GCA_027596945.1 Physocladia obscura
GTTTTAATGGGGAAAAAAAAAAAAAAATTTTAAGGAAAAAGGAATTTTAAAAAAAAAAAATTTTTTTATATATAAAAAAAAAAAAAAAAAAATCGAAACTGGTAACAAGTAATAATATCAGGCTTTTACTGTCTAAAAATATCATTTTGATGATTTTAAGTCGATGGTAATGGTATTTTTTTATCAGTCTTAGAGACTTCCACTCCAATTTATTGAGAAATATGGTAAAGAGATATCTCAATAAAATTGGGCTTCCAACGGATTTCAATGGTACTAAACCTACGCAGAAGGGTAGCACCATGATTACTCCTCGGACAATACACGGAGCGAGAAAAAGAAAGGAGGCACACAAATGAATGTTAGCAGAAAAAGGCTGCGTAGATGGACATCTGATATTGAAATGAAACGACAAAAAATGGAGAGAATGTGTGTGGGATGAATTTTGAAAATTTGAAAATTACTCTCTTCATCAAATTCAACAAATAAATATTCGAACAACCTGAAATTGTTGGCATTGTATTTGGCCCATATTGAAATTCTTGACTCTTATAAAGACCTCGTAAATGAGTCGCTCAGAAATTTAATGCTGAAAGTTGGGGCAAAAGTTGTGCGTAAATTTTATTGAGATATTTTGATGTTGAACACAAAATATTTGGGCAAATTTTTTTTGTTAGTGCCGTGATCTAGAACACAGTGCTTTGAGAGCTATTTTCTGACTCGTGAAACTATGATGAAGCCAGCTCAAAAGCCACCAGATATTCTCCCAAAAATCATTTCAGAAGCTCTACAAAAGCAACCAGCGTCAAAACCAACCTTGTCGATTTCGGATCTTGAACGACTACTGCGTGAAGGGATTCTATTAACCGACAACACATTGCGGCAAAGACCTCTCGAAACAATATTAACAGTAAATTCACATATTCCGCAAAAGAACCCATTGACATCCTACATATCACGTGCAGATCCAATTCGTGTCAAATTAGCAAAAACGCCAAAATTTTTGCATCTTCAAGAGCACGCGAAAGCAACTGGTGATAAACGGTTTGGATACGGCCCGTTCTACCACCCGGCGTATTTTCCAACAAGATTGAATACGCCGTATATTCCAGTGAACCAGCAACACTTACCACGGATCGATACGTCCATTCATCCACGAAACAGCGATCCTGTGCACGATCCGATTGAAAAACGTAGCGAATTTTATGAAGAGTCGGTAGCAGGAACGCGATGGTTATTACAAAATCTGCAGTATACGCCGCCGCAGAAATTGCCAGATATTTATTTGTTCCCGGAAGTGCTTGAGGTGTACAAGAAAGGGTTGTACAATTGGGCGACTGGATATGTCGGATTAGCGAACACTGAATGTAGTGTCGAGGCAGTGAAGTCGAACGCGAAAATAAAACCAAGTGAGAATATTATGGTGGGGACGAAAGGCAAAGAAAAAAAGCAATTGAAGGGATTGTCGAAAATCTGGCGTGAGTCTCTTCAGACTGAGATCTGTATCACAAAAAATTATCCACCAGGCTCTTTAAAAACTCCAAAAATTACTCCTCTTCCGCCATCTCTCATATGTCTGCCGAAATCAAAAATTCTTATCAAAACCGTTCCACTTAAAGTATACACTCCGGAAAAGATCCCCGACGCGCAAACTCAGTCAAAGTTATTTGTGGCAGCATTTGCCGGGTGTTCGAGTCCGCTGGTTCATAGCTCGGCAGGTGGGAATTGTGAGAAACCGTCAAGAAACGGAAAAAAAATCAAACTAGTGGTAGTCGGAAATGCAGGCAATGTAAATTCGCCAAAAATTATTTTTTGAAAACTGAAAAAATGCAGAGATAAAAAAAACTGGTTTATTGTGGCCACCTGGGCAAATCAATGCAAATTCATTTGCAAAACTATTTTATTCAGTTTGTTTTTTTTGCAAATTATTAATGACAACTGACACGCTGATGGGGCAACATGTGCGCGTAGTGCTGACAACAGAGGTTGAATATTCCGGACTTGTGCTTGCGTATGAGCGCGTGCTGGGTTTGCTGGTGCTGCAAGCATCCGGACAAGGTTTCTTCGAATTATCTGCTCAATCATCGAAAGGTTAATTTTAATTCAAACCTGTATGATACCATGGTTTTTATGGCGCCAGAAAACGACACTTCGGACTTTCACTTTATTAAGATTTCCGTTGTAAAATCGGCATCACTTGTCAACGCGTTATTGTCTGCGCAACCTTCGCAACCAATCCAACAACCACCGCAACAACAACTGCAACAGCAGCAACAAAACAAACAAACTGCTCAACCGAAAGCAATCGGTGCGTGGGTCACAAAACCAGGCGCCTTAACAGCTGCCCAACTTATAGCCGCAAAAACAACACCGACAACTGCGAATCCGATCTTAACAATAACAGCAACATCAATATCAGCACCAAGAGAAAATAACACCGCATCATTACCCGCCACAGATACGCCAAATCTTGCGCCCCTAAAGCTCTACTAGCTGTTCCCGCAACTCCAAGTGCGAGAATTATTAACATACAGAAACTTCTTGCTCGGGAGCGAACTGCTGTTGCAGCAGAACGCGCTTCAATGAAAAAGATTGGCCTAGTAGGAGTTTCAAAGCAAGTTCAGGTAAAAAGGAAAGATAAACTCTCGCGTATTATTTACTTATTTCGAAAAACCACAAAACAAACAGGCTAAATTCAACGTTCTTGACAAGACGCTGCCTACAAAATGGAAAGGAGATACAATCATTGTGTTGGATGAGGTTATGATTATGGCGCCATACGGTGTCGACGATATACGAGGTGTCACTCAGACTGCTGGAAATTATGTCGAAAAGATTGTCACACGCTTGCTGGAGCTTTAAAATTTAAATAAATCAGGTTTGAATACAAAAAGAAAATAAGTACCCCACAAGCATTTCAAAGATTAAAATTCCGAGGACCCACCAATCAACTGACTTTCTGTAGCCTTTAGATTGAATAATTTTTGGCGCTAAGTACTCAAGGGTACCGCAGAGTGTCCAAGTTCTTTTTATTGGGTTGAGTATTTTGGATAATTTCTCAAACGAACGCGCCTTCCCCTCTCTCATCACCTATTTTCTTTGCAAATCCAAAATTTGTTATTTTTATATGGCCAAAGTGATCAAGTAGTAAATTCTCGGGCTTAAGATCGCGGTAAATAATGTCTCTTTCATGCAAGTAATCAATCGCAAGAACAATCTCAGCAGCGTAGAAACGCGTCATGTCATTGCTGAACCGAAGATGCGAAAAAAGTTCTCTTAAAACAACGTATTCGAGTAGCATATACACATTACGATCGTCTTGGAACGTGCACAGCCTGTGGGGAAACCCAGCAAAAAGAAGAAAATATAAATAAATTTCATAAGCATATTGGCTTGAAAGAATATACAAAAACAAGAAGGAAAACTATTTGAGCAATATAAAGATATGAAACTAAGGGAGTAAAAGGCATGCATCATTATGATACCATTGCGTAGGATCAAGTTAAACAGTGAATGTATTTTTTAATGTCGACCACACATACGGAAAGAAACACACACAGAAACAAAACGGGACATTAACAAGAGTGGTTTCGCGAATAGCAACATACCTAACGTGCGGATAAACTGAAAGTCGACCAGCGAATAACCGCGCCTCGACCCGTTTGTTTCAGGAATCGAGTCTGGACTCAACAGATACGACGGCGTGATCGGCGTTCCATCGGAAAGCATTTACAGTATATATGGCCAAGGAGGCAAAACTAGCGGTGCCAGGGGATAACTACAATCGGGTTGATAGAAACAAGAAACTCTGCCTCACGAAAAAAAGTGAAAACCTTTTTTCAAGCTCAATTAATTATTTTTTTTGCCATTCGATTGCTGTTGATCGTCAATGTTTTATTGAAATCCGGAATGATTTACCAAAGAAAATTAAAAAGGCAAAGAAAAGAATGGTCTGAATAATTGCGAAAATATTGAATTTCTGAATTCCGAGACGAAGTGATACATCCAAAACGGTAGTGCGAGTTTAAGCTGTGTATCTTTCGCGAATCTTCCAGTTATGGACTACGCAGCCAACATAGCAGATACCGTAAAAAAAAAGATAAAAATATAGACCAAAAGCATTCTCTGCGGCAGCTTTCACAACATCACAAAAGTTTGGAAAAAATTGCTGACTTTAAATAAGTGCAAAAATTTATTATTTTTACTTTCATTTCTGTATATTTCGATTTCATTAGTTCAGTTGAATAAAGTCCGCCGTATTCAAACTGGCAAAGACTGATTTGTCGAATAATTTTGCAACAATTTTTGCATCAATTGTCTGTTCGCTCTTTTTCACGATTTTTTCAACAACCTTATTTCGTAATTCTGCGACTGAGAGAGCATCTTGGTTTTTTTTCAAAACCGATTTAATTATCTTCTTGAAATCAAATTCAACGCTCGCATTAGACGCCGAAGTTGACATGGCTTCGCCTTTTAGGCCATCGGTTTTCTTCGATTTTTTCACACTTGCATCGACAACCTGTTCTAATTTCGATTCAGGTTCAGATCTTTTTTTACTTTCTAGCTGAGCAATTAGCGGGACAGATTTTGGCGCGACCGCAGTGTTGTTTGAACTATTCGTCGCGGCAAATGGAGATTGTTGCGTAGTTGCCTCAGAAGTTTGCTGTTTTTCTTGCTTTTGTTTTTGGGCCAACTCTTTCTTGGTTGGTTTATACACAGACTTTTGGTACTTTTCAGCCTCTGAAATGCACGAAGTGTGGGCCCTATACTGGGTTTGTACGAAAACGGAGTAAATATAAGGCACGCAAATGCATTAGCTTTGGATGAAGAAAGAAGAGAAAGCTAACATCAGTTCCTTGGAATGTGACAGAACAGTCGACGCAAGTGTATTGGGCATAATAGCAGCGTTGTTTGTGTTGATCCAATTTCTGTTTCTTAAGCGTTTCCTGGCACGATTCGCACACGAAGGAAACCATTGTTGTCTATTTTCCTGTCAGATTTCACCAGCAAAAAATGGTGAGTTTCCCACAGTCACACATCCATCCCCACCTATACAGCCACCAACCTCGATCGTATTCTGTAACGTATTATTTACCGTTCTTGCATCGTATAATTTGGGCTGTCGCGATTGTATAACGTCTTAATGCTTCTCCGATTGAAACTTGTAGATGCTTCTTGAACTGCGAAAGCTCCGCTTGCGATAATCAAATCATGCTAATTTAATTATCTCTTATCAGGCAAAGCAAATTGTCGAAATTAAGGACTTCCTGCTGACTGCTCGCAGAAAGGATGCCGAATGTTCGTTCCAAAAATCTCTATATCAAAGTACAAAGCGAAATTGTATATCAGTATTTTCTGGGATTACCCGCTAAATTTAATTCGAATATAATCTGGACGCATGCCATCGATTATTCATTCGTTCAAACTCCACAAACGACTGATTGTTTTTTCTTTTTTTAAATCAGCTGTCAAGATTAAGAAGAATGGTTCACAATACAAATTCAAGGTCCGCTGCTCCCGTTATCTGTACACATTGGTTGTGTCAGATGCTGACAAGGCGAAGAAGTTGAGACAGTCTCTTCCCCCAGGTCTTCAGATCACTGACTTAGACAAGAAATCCAAGTAAATTTTCTTTGTACTCGGTGCTGGGGAAAGGGTTGGGGAAACATAATATTTGCGGTTGGGACCGGTTCTAAGTCTCACATATGACTAAATAAACCTCACTCAATATTGTTTAAACTTTTACATTATATTAAAATTACAAGCGTGGTTACGTAACAAAGCCTAACATCAATTACAATTAACATGTGGAGTGTTAAACTTTTGACGAGACAGACGGAAATTGTTATTGTTTTGTCAAAAAGTGATAAAAAGCAAACTATCATGGATCCACAGGAATCGCTCAAAAAGGTCCAGCTCGAAATCGCAAATCTAACGAGCGAGCAATCAAAATTCAAAGATCTTCTCGTGATCGCAGTTGTCGAACAGAAAGCGACATCAGGTCTTGAGACACTCGTCAATAGTGCCACAACAGATATTGCGTCATTACGTGCCAAAGAACTTGAAATCTTGAAAGTTTTACATTGTTTAGAGAGAGAAAGAAGAGTGTCTATTTCTAGGATTTGTTCTCCAGGTTTTTTGTTTCTTTTTCTTTTTTATGACGCGTTTTTTATTCAAGCTATGCGTTTAGATTTGAATTCACCTGTTGTACTTGGAAAACGCGCTCGTCACAGTCTTCGGCCGAAATATTCACGTTCTGGTTCCTTTGATGAAGATGAAAGTGGTTTGCTATTTTAGAAAATATTTAAAAAAGATAAATCGAAGTATAAAATCACACTCACTCAATATAAAAATATCTCTATATTGCAATTTAGAATCTGAAGATGGCCTTAAATTGCGAACAGACCGACGAAAGTATTTATCTCGTCCCAAGAATGAACCTGACGGAGCTTGTTCAATAGAAGTACTTAATAACATTGCAACAGTTGGCTCCGAAGCCAACAACAAACAAACTGCTACCACTACTCCTACTAGACTGACAACTTTTCAAAATGAGTTGATTTCAACTGGCTGCAAGAGCAAAAATTATGGAGTCGAGGAGTTTGCTGCAGTTACTTCGAAGAATGAGATTTGCAAAAGATGGGTGAAAGCTCACAGTACAATGGCCGTTATCGACAAACTCGCTGGCATCGAAAATGAAAGAGATTCTACTATGTTTAAAAACGTATCAGCACAAAATCACAGCATACAATCAAATCCGTGGTCTGCCGTTTGTGTCGCTATAGAACCAGTTGCTGAACTTAATGTTCATGAAAACAAAAATTTTATAACAGACAAACTCACTAGCGGCTTTGATAAAATTGAACAGGATGAAAACGTGCCGATTCTACGGTCATCAGAACAAATGCCCGGTGCTGACGTCGTGGCAAAAAATGTGGCATTGGAAAATACAGGAAATGGCGCAAAAATTGTGGAATCCGTCGAAACCCTTGAGCTAGAAATGAAGAATGAGAGAAATTCGGCGACAAATAATTGGGAGATAATTGATACGTTCCACGAACCGATCAAGAAACAATATAACTTGTCTGATGAATTTCTGGAAATTGAAGCTGAAAATTTAGAGGATGTACACGGGTTAGCGTCTAAAAGTATGTCTGGCGCTGATACTCCATTAGGACATTTACTCCTGCAAAGTCCAGCAAGTAATAACCTATTGAACAAAAAAAATTTTGAAGCTTATGAAACTGTAATGACAGTGATGGAGGAAAATCGACAAAATACTTATGAAATTATTTGCAACCAGGAGAAAATAAACGAAAAGACGGGAAAATTCTGTGTTGCCAAAGCTGAAAGTAAAATTAATGAGTTGCCTCCTGTGACGAATTCAGAAAATAGATTCTGGCCATCGTCTTTAAGACCTTCGACTATAAACGAAAGTCAATTGAATTCCGAAGCTGTAGAATTCGATGAAAAAACAACTTCTGAAACGAAGGACGATAATGAGACAAAGATGCAATCTGATCAATTAAATGTGGAAACTCCAGAGCGACATGAAAATGTAGTGTTTGTAACTGCGAAAAATATCACAAAAAATGTATTATTATACAACTCCGAGATGATGCTTAATGAACTTAGGGAACCGACTGTTAAAGAAGAGAAAATTGAAACTAAAATTAAAACCAACGAACTGTTGGCAGAAGTATATTCAGAAGATGGCTATATATTAACGCCTTCAAGTACGCCAATCCATGCATTTCCTGAAATGAAGAACCCGACCGAGTTCTTGTTTCCCGAAACAAATGCAATTGTTTACGATAATATTGCTGCAGAATGTGAAAACAGAACCAAAGAATTAATTCCTAATCTACTTGATCACGTTAAATGGAAAAACTTCAAAACCTCGCTAACTGCTGTGAAATGGATTGGATCAAAACCCAATTTTCCACCGCTAATTAAAATTCCGTCGTGCAATATTGGCTTTCCATGGGATGGCCCATTTTCATCATTTTCTCCATTCCAACCGCCAGCCGCAGCACCACCCACAGCAGCAAATGCAAACACAAAGAATCTGGGAAAAACAGTTTCAAATTGGCATAAAATGACTGAAACTTTGGCTGGAAATTTTGATGGTTATGAGTGTGATATTGAGATTCCAGTGATAGGATGGGGACGGCGAATATCTTCTGATACACCATGTCAAATTCAAGAGGTATCGAAAGTAGTGCATCAAATAGGAATGAATGAAAGAGAGAATTTGGCAATCAAGGAGGATGCATTAGTGGAAGAATATAGCTATAAGAGTGGCGAGAAGTGTGAAATTAAAACAAATGCCAAGGTGTTGATTAAGTTGAGATCAGAAATTGTGGATGACAATATGACAGTGGCAGAAAATTCTATCAGAAGAACTTCAAACTATGACAAGTCTGATGTGCAACAAAATCTTGTGAACTCAAACTTTGGTATTTTGATTATTGAATTTATATTGACTTAAATTTTGCTAAATTTTAGAAATAATTAATTTTTATAAATATAGAGCCTCACTTCAAAGAAAATATATGTAATTTAAATAATCCAGATAATATCCGTTTCAGTGAGTTTGAAATTTTTTACTTCAACTTTATGTAATATGTTTCTTCGTACAAAGAAGCATTAGATTTATCCTCTTCCGAAACAGAGCAAGCGAAAAAAGGTTCAAAAGAGCCAAAGAATGAAATACATCCGCAACAAGAAGAAATCCAACAAAAGAGCGCACGGAACAGAGAAAGCTCTGACAGTGAATCGAATTCTTCAGGAGACCTAAACACAACACGGAAAAAAAAACGTGAAAAAGAGTCACAAATTCGTAACCATAAAAAGTTCTCCCCTCACTCAGAAACCGAAGAAGAAAGGGAGGCTAAACGTGAATCAAAGATGCTAAATTTGGCTGCGGGTCACATTCACTGCAACAACAACTCAGCCTGGGAATGTCTTTACTGCGATGATACAATATATCCATCAATGTACAAAGCGCAAGTCCATGTTCTTGACGTGCATTTCCACTTTCAGCTAAGATTTGAATGCACAGTGTGCCAAAGTTCTTTTAGAAAATCCCAAGAACTCAAAACACATACTAAGCAGTGTAATTCAATGGCAGTAGATGCAGCAGACCCGGAGGAAAGTATCAGTGAGTCAAGTGAGAAAAACATCGAATACATCACAAAAGGAAAAAATGTAGTAGATGCTACTTCCTCCAGTAACCTTAACTCTTTAGCCGTAAGCTCGGAAATTTATGAAAATACCATCCGAAATATCGACCGTAAAATACAGTCCGTCCAAAATCGTACTTGCTCCATTGTAAACTTGTGTGAAGACTTAGAGAGTAATGATATTTCTGAATTGAGAGCAGCCGATGTTTTGCAATCAAGCAATAGATCGCCCATACCCTCTCCAAATATTCCTGAACTAAGTGAGATTTTTCTGCAACTAGTGTTTTTTTAAAAATATATACTGACAATGCAATTTTATTTTATTCTATTTTTATTAATAAGACATTGGATTTCCATGGGACGGTATTCCGTCACCTATTGGCTCAAATATTGACAGGCAAAATGCTTGTGACCAAAACTAAGACATAAAAATTGTTTGAGTGACTTTGAAACTTGAACATTATGAGTTCTTTTCTTTCTTAATAAAGTTTTTTGCGTTGTGCTGTTGAGCTGAAAACATAACATATGTGGCACGCTTTTGACCTCTACAGCTGAAAAGTAGCAATTGAAATGTTTTGAATTGGTTACTGATTTTGTTTCTGAATTTCAATTCTGATATCATTGAACCCTAGAAAAAAAAAAACAGCAATGTTGGCTAATACGAAAGAAGTGCGAGCACTTCTCCTGGATCCGCTCCCAAGCACCGCGATGGAGATTTTCAAGAGTGCGGGATTCAGGGTGCGTTCTGAGGCTGTTTTTGCCACCATTCGTTACACTGTTTGAAGACGAATACTTGACATTTTGCTTATCTGATTTTACGAACAAATGAACACTTCGAATTAGATTGACGAATGCTTTGAAAATCTTACTGAGGCTCAACTTGTTAAACGCATTTCCGAATACAATGTTGTATGCTTAAAGTTAGTGAATGAAATGGCGTCATGAACTCAAAAAAAAAAAAAAAAAAAAAAACAATTTAAAAAAAAATTATTAAAAAAAAAAAAAAAGTAAAGAGCAAGATAAACAAAATTTAACAGATAAATTAAAAAATTCGGGACAAAGA
>JADGJH010000057.1:5886-36636 GCA_027596945.1 Physocladia obscura
AAAATCTCAGTTTCATCTCTCTTTTGAAGCAGTAAGCAATTGCATATTCACGGCGCCATTATTGGCATATGAAACCCCATCATTAACTAAGTCTTACAAACCATTCCCTAGGGTTGGAAACTGTGAAACGCAAACCAAAAAACCTTCCAGAACAGTTTTGAACAAACGAAATGGCTGACGAAGTTGACAAAACGGTGGCGGCGGCTCCAGCTGCAAACCGGAAGAAATGCATTCTGATTACTTCCGCCGTTGTAATTGTTGTTGCCGTTGCTGCAGCGCTTGGCGGATACTTTGGGACTAGAAACAAGTCGTCCAGCTCGAGTTCGTCAAGCTCATCATCCGGTAATTCTAGCTCTACTGCTACAGCCCTTCCTCTTGTTACTGGCCAGTTGATTGGATATTACGGGCAGAATGCCATTGGTACGTGCTTTCTCTATTCATTTGTTCTTTTTTGGTGATTTCGCTCTTTTTGGTGGGAAGGCACAAATTTTGCTCTGGAACTGAAGAATTGATTTTATTTTTTAGCCAACGGCGTTGACATCAAAAACGGCACAAACAGTCGTGTTACTCCTGTCGCGGACTATCAAGGCAGTCTGGCGTCGTATTGTAAAACAGGTAATTGTGTGTTTTTGTATTTCTTTGGAATATGTCAGCGTTTAACCCCACAATATCAGGATATTATAATACCATCAATCTAGCTTTCTTGAATCTATTTGGGGGTGGAAACAATCATTTCCAAATCACTTTTGGTAGCTCCAGCGTTGCAAGTTACGGTGGAACATATGTTTATTCTGGAAACGGAACCCAATCGAACGCTGCGTATGTCGTAAGTCGGGAGATATAAAAAAAAAGCTGAGGGGGTTGTTCTTTTTTAAATGAACAACGAAACTAATCTTTGGCGTGTTGGATGACTGCAATTACAGGTTCAAAATTTCGAAAACCTCGGTGCTGATATCACAACATGTCAATCTCTTAACGTTAAAATTGTTCTGTCTCTGGGTGGAGACAAGAGTTCTCCATATACTTGGGTCACTGGTGACGGTGTCGCGTACGCCAACTTGTTTTATAATGTGTTTCTTGAAGGAACGGCTGGTCCGGTTCGTCCGTTTGGATCAGGCGTTGTGCTAGACGGAATTGAGCTCGATATTGAACGCAATGATGATCCGACGGTATGGAATGCTGAGATGATCAACTTTATTACTACTCTTAGAAAACTGAGCTCAAAGACGCAGATTGCGAGTAAGTTGCAAACAAAAAAATTTTATTTTATTTTACTTCTTTCCAGAAATTAACAAGAATATAAAGTCGTGCCTCAATGTTACTTGGGATTAATTGGCAAAGACGCGAGCGTCGGCGACGTAATTGCAGCAACAGGCAATCTCGTGAACTACCTGATCGTTCAATACTACAACAATCCTCAATGCTCGTACCCGTTCGGCTTCAATTTCGGAAATTGGACAACGCTATTTCCTGGAAGCATTATCCTTGGCCTAGCCGGCGACTGGACCTCTGCAATCTCTGGTGGGTTTCTCGAACCCGGGCCGCTACAAGCCGTCTACGACATGGTCAAATCGAATTCCCAGTTTGGTGGGATCTCAGTGTACGACGTGTCGTCGTCTAACCCGCCGGCCTATTCATGGAATGTTTCCGATTACGCGAATCCGCCGCTGTCGACGTATTCGGAAACGTTGCGTAACGTGTTGAATGGACAGATTGTTGGAAGTGGGTACCCCGCGCAAGGAGCGCAAGAGAATAACTTGAATTTGAGGACTAGTTGTGGCGGCACGTGGGTTTATGCCAATTCTAACTGTTCGCTTGCTACTTGTGATGCGTCGGCTTCGACTTGCCCAACGAACTATCAATGCTTTAGTTTCTTGGAAAAGACTTGCTGAGGGCAGGCAAAAGAAAAAAAAGAAATTGAATTAGAAGAAGAAAAAAAGAAAAAAAAAAAAATCGGAGTTGCTACTATGTATGACTTTGATTGTAGTTTCTTGCTTTTTGCTGTATTTCTTCTTTTTTTTTTTTGAGTCAACCTCTGCTGAATAAAAAAGTTTCATTTAACGCAGAGCAATTACAGCTGTGTTGATTTTTTTTTTTTAATCGATGTATTTATTTGAAAGAAAACAAGGCAACAAACAAAAAAAAAAAATTGAAAAAGAAACCCCAAATAACAAAAAACTTGAAGGAGTAACTCTTCGCGCACCACACTCCACCACAGTCCAAGTTATCTTTGAGAATGCCCCCGATTACAAAAAGTAAGGTGCGTTTTGCCTCGGTGGAACAGTGCGTTCATTGTCTGGCACTGCTGAAAAAATCTTGAAATGTGATTCGTCAACTACCAGCCCTTCTTCAACTCTCATTATACTGGCCACATTTCCACATCTATAACAGTAATTCGGCGCCGACCACACCGTGACCAGATTGTCATCGGGAAACATAAACTTGTATCCCTCTTGTACAAGTTGATGTGCACGCGCAATCAGTGCTAAGTTGTTGACATGATTGAACTACGGAGATTATGCAGTTTTTTTTATAAGCACAAATTATCAGGGGGAAAAAAATAATGCTTGATGTCGTTACCTCTGTTGTTACTTTTGACCCAAACAGCCATCCCGCTCCTCGCGGACTAACAGCCCATGTTTCAATGTCGTCAGGATCAGACCACATTAAGTCTGAAAAAAAACAACAAAAAAAAACGAAAAGATTTAAAAAATTAAAGGAATAAAAAAAAGTGTGTGGCAGAAATATTACCACAGAATGCTCCATCATGAGGAACCTCTTGGCAGCGCTGAATAGTTCGAATCTGATCCAAAGTTCGCACATCTGGTGATAGACCACCATGCACGCACAGAATACGGCCATCGATTATCTGTGTGGAAAAGCTTAAGAAATATTTTCTTGCAAAGGAAATAGAATTCCAATAAAACAAACTCACAGCCGCCAACGTCAGGTAGTCGAAAACAGAGCAGCAGTATTTCCAAACGTTCGCATTTCCGTACTTGGTTTGACATTCGTCGTAAAAACCATAAACTTGTGTGATTTGTCGGCTTTCGTGGTTTCCTCGCAGTAAAGTGATTTTGTCCGGATACCTGAGAAATTGTAAAAACTCTGAATAATCAGAAGACAACAAACAAAAAATTTATCATGCATATACCTTGCTTTTAATGCAAGGAGAAGTGTAAATGTCTCAAGACTGTAGTATCCACGATCAACAAAATCTCCCTATAGGATAAATTTTACATATATTTTTAAAGTTTATTCAGACTATAAATAATATTTCTTACAAACCATAAAAATATAGCTGAAATTTGGGACTTCACCGCCAACCCGAAAAAGTTCCATCAAATCGTAAAATTGACCATGAATATCACCACAAACTATCACCGGTGCATGAACAGGCTGAATATTTGACTCTTCAATTAAAAGCTCTTTGACCTAATTTTTTGTATCGAAGTAAAGACTGATGAATAAAGATCCAAGGGAAAATTTGAGTCACCATTTCGCAAAGCTTTTTAATATCTGGCTCTGGAAGATATTCGCATTTCTTGACTATTTCAAGCCATTCGTCAGGACCTGATAAGAACCATTAATCGAGTGGCGAAGTCAGGCGAATTGTCATCGTTTTTTAATTTTTAATTTTAGTTTTTTTTTAATTTTTAGTATTTAGTATTTAGTCGTTAGTTCATTTTTCTTTTTTGATTCATTTTGGAAGTTGTTTTGCTTTACCGCCAGGCATGCTTGAAACAATTGATTGAGTAAATTAAGCTAGATGTATGGGGGTTTGTTTAGCAGAAATATTGTGATAGTGGTATGGGATAGCTGATTGTTCTGATTGAAAGAAATATAACGTCGATTTCTTCGTATCTATTCTGTATTGATATTATAAGAGATCCAGTCCAGTAGCGATTCATAAATAGCGCCACCAAGTCCACGATTACATTCAAGATTGTGATCTCATGGTGAAGTGTCTTCAAAGCACAGGCAGTAGACACCAAATACACGAAGATCGCTGAAATATCGCCACCTGTGCACTTCGGTACTCTCACTGCGCGAATGATGAATGTTCTGATTCACGCAGGGCACAAACCTTTCGAGCTTCTTGAATTTCAAATTTAATTGATAAAAAAGGTGTCCATTTCTTTGACTTTGAGAGAAAGAGAAAAAAAGGAGCAGGAATATAAGCGAAAGGAAGAAAGATCCTTTATATTTCAAGAATATTCAATTAAACAGTGTGTTGTGTTGGTGACGTGTCTCAATTTGGGCAAAACGACCCAATCGTTTTTGGAAAAAGAACATTCCTGCTTTCTTTTCTCACTCAAAGCAATCAAGCACACAGCTTAAAGTAAAGCTTCCGTTTCACCGCGATTATCTCCCGCACTATAACATCGCGCAAGTTTATTCCACTGTCTGCTACGTGTTCCACGTTCGCTTTTGCCGCCGCATTAACAGCACTGCAAGATCTGAACAGCAATAGCCTTTTGGCAAAGCGCCGAATCAAACCAAATTAAATCAACCCGTTAATTACCATTGCCAATGTCGTCGTACGTTGTCAAGCGCGGTTTCTGCACAGTCAAAGAGGACGGCCTGCGCTCCTTTATTTGGTCCAAACGATGGCTACTTCTGCGCGAACAAACTCTGACTTTCCATCGAAATGAGGTCAGTGTCTTGAAATACATGTCCTCTTTCTGAAAACAAAAACCAATTCCTTATTAATACTATGGCGCAAAATCTATGTTCAGAATACATACCAAGCGCTGGCTTTGATTTTTTTGAAGGAAGTTGAAATTGTTCAGCGCACAGATCATAAACCTTACTGTTTCGAGGTTGTCACAAAGGAAAAATCTTATTATATTTCTTGCCGTTCTGATGAGGAACTATATTCGTGGATGGACGAAATTTACCAGGTTAATTTCGACTGCGTTTTTGTTTTCAGTTATATTGGTTCCAACAATTTCTTCTCAGCGTTCTCCTCTCATGGGAATTGGAAATCCTACTAACTTTGTTCACCAAGTTCATGTTGGTTTTGACCTGAACAGTGGGGCTTTTACGGTTTGCAATTTTACTTAATAGTTCAACGTACATATCCCATTTTTATTTTTTTAACAGGGTCTTCCACAAGACTGGCGCAATTTACTCGAGTCATCATCATTGTCCAAAGATGAAATTACCAAGAACCCACAAGCTGTTTTGGACGTTTTGGAATTTTACACAGAAAACTTGAAGCAAGTTGAACAAAACACGATTTATGCAACCAGCACTTCCGACTCAACGATTGCCGGATATGGCAGTAGTTTAAGCAGCGGAACTGAAAGAACCAGGCAAGATTCTCTTAACGGAAAAGGAAAGGTTCTGGATGGAAGACCTGATCGCAGTCAAGGTAATAAAGAAAATAGTAAGAATATTAACAATATTTTGTTCAACTATCATATTCATTTTTACAGGAAATGGTAGCCCACAAGAGGATCGCGAACGTCGTCCAATCCCACAAAGAAGCGTTCCTCTCCCTGTAGATCATCGTAGACCCTCCATCAGCGCATCTTCCGCCTCCACTGCATCGTCTAGAACGGAACGCCCAGAACGTTTACAAGCACCGTCTCCTCGGACACCGGGCAATGGTCGATCTTACGACGATTTGACTCCAAGCTACGATCGCAACCAATCTATATCTTCGATTTCACGTGAATATGATATTGCTAACGCGAGTCCACGCACAAGCAGTCGGCCAGCTCCACGAACGGGCGTACCCCAGTCTCTTCCTGTTACTGCGACAGAACAATCCCGATCGGAAATTTCGGAAATTGATCGCGAAATTCAACAGCAACGTCGCCGTGAACGTGAGCTGGAGCAACAGCAACGAGAACAAGAGCAGTTTGAGCGTGAAATGCAGCGCGAAAAAGACATCCAGCGTGAACTTGAACAACAGGAACGCGAAAAATTGCGTGAAAAGGAGTTACAACGCGAAAAGGAGCGCGAGCGAGAGAAGGAACGCGAACGTGAGCGTGAACGGCTGCGCGCAGAACGTGAAAAAGAGCGCGAACGAGAGCGTGAACGACTCGAAAAAGAAGCCAAGGCACGAATTCTGAAGGAGCAAAAAGCATTTGAAACAGCAAAGACTCATGATTCTGTTTTAACACCGCAGCAGCCGACCATTGCACCAAGTTTGACAACGTTGACTACGAAAAAAAAGAAGGACAACGATGTCAGACTATCTACCTTATCCGAAGGGCAAATTATGGACAAGCTCCGTGAGTTGGTTTTTTTGTGTTGTTTTCTTACAAAAATTTAAAGAATATCCCTTTAAATTAGGTGCTATTGTCACGAAAGGAGATCCAACACTTGTCTACCAGAAAATAAAAATGATCGGCGAAGGAGCGTCAGGAAAGGTTTATTTGGCTCGCCCATTAGCCGCAGCAAATTCAAATTCCCCAAGCACTGTTGCGATTAAACAAATGGATCTCAAGAAGCAACCAAGAAAAGAACTTCTTGTCAATGAAATAATGATTATGCGCGACTCTCAACACCCAAATATTGTCAACTATCTGGACTCTTTCTTGGTTAAGGACGATTTATGGCTTGTGCTAGAGCTTATGGAGGGCGGTACTTTGACTAACATTATCGATAACAACAAAATAACTGAACCTCAAATTGCTGTTATTTGTAACGAAGTATTGTCCATATTTTTGTTCGACTAACGTTCAGCATTATTAATATTCTTCAATTAGACTGCACGAGGTCTCCAACATCTCCATCAACGCAGTATTATTCACCGGGATATTAAGAGTGATAACGTACTTCTTGGATCGAGTGGTCAAGTTAAAATCAGTAAGTTGCTGGTTTTTTTAGCAGTTAGAGGTTTGACGCGTAAAATTCAGCGGACTTTGGATATTGTGCACGTTTGACTGCGGATCGTGGAAAACGAGCAACAATGGGTATGTTTCTTTTTGAATTTCTTTTTCATTTTTTTTCTTTCTTCAAGCCTAATGATTTTCCATCTTTTAAGTTGGAACTCCATACTGGATGGCACCGGAAGTTGTAAAACAAAAAGAATATGGATCAAAAGTTGACATTTGGTCGTTGGGTATTATGGCCATTGAATGCATTGAAGGCGAACCGCCTTATTTGGACGAGGATCCGTTGAAAGCGTTGTATTTGATTGCAACAAATGGAACACCAACACTTAAAAATCCTGAAAAACTCAGCTCATTATTCAAAAACTTTTTGGGCCGTTGCCTGGAAGTAGATGTAACTAAAAGAGCATCGAGTGACGATCTTATCGAGGTTAGACAGTTTTTTCTTAAGTTTTATTTTACCACTAACTGAAATCTGTCAGCATCAATTCTTAAAATCAGCGCCCCCTTTATCTGTTTTATCACCCCTTGTTGCCAAAAAGAAAAAGTAAACAAAATATAATGCCTATTGTCGTCTTGAAGAAATTTTCACCAAAGAAGCTAACTCTCGCATTGGAGCAGCCAATTTCATGAACGGATGCTAGTTTTATTTAAGTCAAAACTTATCCTTTTTTTGGTGAAGTTTACAACTTACATTTAAAAGATCCTTTCCCGAAGCTCTCAATTCAACGTCAACCTCCAAACAACTGCCCAAAAATGATTTGAATACACTGCTCAAAGAATCTGGATCTTTCAAAGTCGGTGTTCCATTAGCTGCAATCAGGTAAATGGCTTGTAAATGATCTTCGTCCATATACGGTGGTTCTCCTTCAATACATTCGATCGCCAAAATTCC
The DNA here is from genome assembly GCA_027596945.1 of Physocladia obscura. Lineage (NCBI taxonomy): Eukaryota > Fungi > Chytridiomycota > Chytridiomycetes > Chytridiales > Chytriomycetaceae > Physocladia > Physocladia obscura. The sequence goes on from JADGJH010000057.1 coordinate 13,630, forward strand.
AGTAGACCAAATATCAACTTTGGAGCCATACGGCAGGCGCTTTACAACTTCTGGCGCCATCCAGTAAGGGGTTCCAACTGGAATAATGGTTTAGCAAATCTTTACGGAATATTCACCGTAAGTTACCCAAAGTTGCTCTCTGTTGTCGCGTCACAGTCAATTTTGCCGAGTAACCAAAATCAGCTGTTTTAACTGTTACAACCACAGAATAAAAAAAAGAGGGACGATACTAACTCAGCTTAATGCTTCCATCTTTTCCGATAAGCACATTATCACTCTTAATATCTCGATGGATGACTCCTCGTTTGTGTAAATGGATAAGTCCCTTAATGATCTACACCATGATTTAGTGAAATCGTAATTCACCAAAAAAACTTGCCTCCTGGCAAATCGCGGAGATTTGTGCCTCGGAGAGCTTATTTTCATCAATGATATCTGTTAATTTGCCTCCTTCCATATATTCCAATACCAGCCACAAATCACCTCCAACAAGATACGAATCGACATATTGGACAATATTCGGATGCATGCATTCTTTCATGATTAAAATCTCGTTCAGTAATAGATCTTTTCGAGGTTGTTTGTTCAGGGCCATTTCTTTGACCGCAACAGTTGGCGCGCTTGGATCATGTAGGTTACGCGACAGATAAACTTTACCGGAAGCGCCTTCTCCAACCTTTTTAACTTTCCTGTACAATAAGTTCGGATCACCAGGAGTAACTATAGTTTCTTTAAACAATAGTGAATAATCAAATGTAACAGGAAAACAAAAACAAAAAAGCACAAGAGAATTACTCAGTTTTTCCATTGCTTCAGAATCCGACAATTTTCCGTTGACATCTTTCTTTCTATTTTCAGCCTTTTCCCGAGCTTTCGCACTTGCGGCAGATACTGGACTCTCATTTTCCTTCGGCTTTAGCACTGGACTATCATTTTCCTTGGGTTTTGTCGTTTCCGCGTATTTTTCGCGACCCCGATGATCTCTTCGTTGTGGTTTATCCATATCTGCGGATTCAGAACGTGCTGTAATTGCAGGGGGTAATATTGGTTTATTCGAGGACTGATCGCGGTCAGCAGATTCAGCACGTTTCGATCTGGATTCAGAAATAACTCTACGTGCGTCTTTTCCAAGATCACGGCGTGGAGGTCGCTCTCTAGATGCTGAAGTAGATCTTGCCGCGCCCATAACTCGTGGAGACGGTGACGATTCTGGAGAAAATATCGTATTCTGAGATGATGCCGACGTTATCGTTGACGGCGCCAAAGACGACACGCGACGGCTTCGAGAAGTTTCTGCATCGTTAAATGCATTTTGTGATGCTAATCGCGTTGGTCTGTTGTTGTTATTGTAGGGTCGCGAGCCACTGGATGGCGGTGCAGAAGACGGTGCTCCGATGTCAAACTCACTTACTCGCGCAGTCGAGGAAGGCACAGTACTTTCGCTTGCACGCATATTACTACTTTGTAGTTTACGTACTGCCGGCGGAGGTCTTCGCTTTCCTTCTGCTGTTCGAGATCGCGATGCCAGATCATCATCTTCATACACAATATAATCGGTATCATACGCGTCGTCTAAGCGACCAGCTCCAGCCATGTTCCCTGTGTAAAATGCCAGAGCGTCGATTACTGCTTGGGGATTCTGTTTCATCGCGTTTGATTTTCCCAATGCAGAGGCCTCCAGCAAGCCTTTCCATTCTTCAGGTAAACCCTAAATTTGATGACGGACTGCTGTCAACCATTCATTCACTGGGCAAAAAAAAAACACACACGCACCCGGAATAGTCCATCGTCATCTACACCAACATGAACTTCATGCACAAAGTTCGTCGGTAATCCAATTCCTAAAGCTGGGCATCTCTGTATTTCACGGTTTTGAAACATAAGGTTTCGAGAAAGAAACTAAAAAACAGGGCATTCAATTGTAAAAACCTGGTAAATATCATCGATCCATGCATAAACTTCTTCGTCTGACTTACACGCAATATTGTAAGATTTCTGGCCTTTCATGGCGATTTCTAACGAAAAGCCCCTTAACTCCGAACGCTGGACGCTGATGACGTCACGCAAAATGATCATGACAAGCGATTGCGTGGCAGCCTGATAAGCGGGTTAAAACAAGTATGTTTTATCTGATTGTCCGTAAATTGGATCTCGCAAAACAAACCGCATTCTTGTACACGGCTAGAGTCTGTTCCCGCAGCACCAGCCACCGTTTAGTCCAAAGAAACGCGCGCATTCCTTCGTCCTCTTTCATCGTCACGAATCCTTCACGAACAACGAATCCGTTCATCTCTTCCGGTCTCAGACTTTTTCAAATTTTTGAGAACAAAATTTTGCGATCCACACCCTCCACAAAAAAAAAGAATAAATCACAAAATAAAAGAAAAAATTCAATTGAAAAACAAAAATTACTGGTACTTCAAAAATCAAAATTAATTACCAATTTCTAAAATAAGTAATCATGTCCCTTTTTTCTATTCAATAAACTATTTGACCATCACACACTCTAAAGTTATTCGGAAAAATTAAAAGTTGACCATTCGAAATTTTGCAGTCATTTATTACCACTATAACACTTAAGCAGCAGCAGCCAACCTTTTTCTGGCTGATTCTGAAATGGCTTGCCTAGTTGCACTTCCTTGAATAATCTCAGATTCAAGAGTTTTCATCATTTTTCCCAAATCTTTGAGGGATGATGCATTTAAACGCGTGGCTACTGAGTCTACGATTGCATCAATTTCTGATGGTGTAAGCTGGCGTGGAAGGTACGCATTAATGATCGCAATCTTTTTATTTTTTATTAATATAAGACCTATGTTATTCTTAATTTTTTTCCAATTACCTCTTTATCCTCCACCTCACTTAACTCCGGTCTTCCTCCCTTCCTATATTCGGTGCTTGCGTCTCTTCGCTTCTTGATTGCTTTAAGAAGGATCGTTTCCGCAGACTCGGTATTGTTTGTGGCTTTTGTGGCGTATGTGATTTCAGAGAGCAAGGATTTTAACACCAGCACTTTCGGCTTGTCGGAGGCTTTCATACTTTCTTTAAGTGCATTCTTCAGCGTAGATACAAGATCTGGATTTGCCCCTGCTGATGCTGTTTATGGTTATTGCTTTCTTCGTTTTTTTATTTTTTCATATTTCTTTTATTCAAAAGGTTTATTCAAAGTTACCGGTAGGAGAAGGAGTTGTCGCGGATGTGAAAGCTGCCCATGATCGTACGGAAACGCTGCACGTATATGTGCCAGCTGAATGCCTGAACCGTTGAACTACTCGCAACATTTTCTCCCACACTCAGAACGTTCAAATGAAAAAGAAAAGTATGAGTCACGGACATTTGATTTTGCCCAACAAAAACTCAAAATGACAAAAAAATAAAATATGCACAAGAAAGCTCTTTAACTTTCTTTATTACCACTTTTCTGAAATTTACTTTCTTGGCTGAATTTTTACCACTGAACACAACCCACTTGCTGCAGCCTTTGGACTTGTTGGTTTTTGTAAACATAAAGAACAACATTTGTCAATTGTATCAAGAAAAAGAAAGCTTCACAACAAATAACATTGGAAAAGTAGGTGAAAAGCTTATCCCGATAGCCCTTCTGGTAGAGAGTCACTAATAGCGTATGTATCACCTGTAACAATGACAGCAGGCTTTAAATATGTCTGAGGTGTGCTCCAAATAGATGTCTGGAAGTCCTGAATGGTTTGGCATGAAAGAGTGATAATGTCAGATAATTCATTACTAGCTGATTGTGCCTGTTGGCCAACATAATCTTTGATAATAGGACTCAATTTGATTACGTGGAGAGTCTCCTCAGCATTGTTTGAAGCCAGTGGTTGTGCAGGGAGTTGTGCTGGTCCAAGTTCAGTCATTGTGAGATTTCATTTTCAATTTTGTTCAATTTGCAAACGAAAATAAAGAGACACATTGACAGCAGTCCTAGAAATTCAAACTTTTTTGGCACTCAAAGGTTGTTGTGTGATATATATGCACACTCAATACAAGCTCATCACAAAAAAAAAGCATTTGCAACACAGGATGCAGGTTTTATTTAGGGCAAACACACAGTTATCATTTTCTGAATCATCAGATGAGAACTCCACATCTTGAATGCTGTCTTGTCTGTAAAGTGCATCAGTTTCAAATAGACAATCATAGACCATTATAATCCATTACATACATTTCTTTGAAATTCTTTTAAATTCTTTTTTTTTCTTTTTCTCAAAATTTTTAAAATTAGCTGATTTATATTATTTTAAATCTTGTATTTTTATTGATATTGCATCACTAATAGTTTTATGTCTTTGTTTGTTTGTATAATTCTTTGTATAGATGCCCATTTAATATATTTTTAGTGTCATTTCGTTTGAAAACTGATTATATTTATAATTACAGCCACTTGGCATGCCGCATTCCAGATTGCTACTTTAACGATTACTGGAAGGTCAATGACCGGCCAAAAATCGGGTGGTTTACACTCAAATATTCGTGAAATTTTCAGGTGACGAATCGGCAGTTCTGATCGTCCAACAAAAAGGTGACCAAACTGACGAAAATCTGGACAAACAGAAAAACGGCCCTGAAACTTAAATTTTTTGGGTTTTTTCCCCAAACCACCCGTTTTTATACTTCCAATCGTTTTAAATTCGCAATTTTTTTTTTTGGGGGCAAAAAATTTAAATAAAAAAAAAAAAAAAAAAGGAAATTTAATCATGGCTAGCTTCACTTTATTGAAATAAATATAAAAGGAACAAAAAAAAAGAAAAAAAAAGAAGTTACTGAAAAAAAAAAGCCATAATAATTATATTCCGCCGCGTGATGGCAATCTTGTGTTACCCATCAAATATGTATCCACTTCCCTTGCAGCCATTCGTCCTTCATTGATTCCCCATACGATCAGCGACTGTCCTCGTCTGCAGTCGCCTGCTGCAAACACACCTTCTACAGATGTCATGTATTTGTTGGCTGCAGTTTGGACATTCGACCGTACATCTTTTTTCACTTCCAGTTGCTCAATGATTTCAGTTTCAGGTCCCAAGAAACCCATTGACAAAAACACAAAATCAGCTTCGTAGAATTGCTCAGAACCGATCACTTCAGCCATATCCCATCGACCTGATGCACTTTTAGTCCATTCAACTTTCACAGTATTGATTCCTTTCACACGACCATTCCCGTCTGATACAAACTCCTTGGAAAGAATCTGATATTCACGAGGATCTTTTCCATGTGCTGCTTTAACTTCAGAGTGGCCATAGTCGAGTTTGAAGACTCTTGGATATTGCGGCCATGGGTTGTCACTGCCACGAACATTTGGTGGTTGTGGGAGGAGTTCAAAGTTGACAACAGATTTGGCACCAAGACGAACAGATGTCCCGATACAATCATTGCCAGTGTCACCGCCACCAATGACAATGACGTGTTTGTTTTTCACGGACATATACTGACCATCTTGTAATGACGAATCAAGAAGACTTTTTGTAGTAGACTGTAGGTATTCCATTGCAAAATGAATTCCGTCCAACTGCCGCCCTGGAATTTTTAAATCCCGTGGCCATGTTGCACCAGTCGCCAAAACAAGGGCATCGTTGTCTTTCTGTAGGTCACGCGCGTCAACGGTCTTTCCAACTTGAGTATTTGGAATGAAAGTCACACCTTCGGCAGCCATTAAATCGATACGTCTCTGTACAATCTTCTTGTCAAGTTTCATATTCGGAATTCCATACATCAATAAGCCACCAAATCGGTCGTTTCGGTCATATACTGTAACAAGATGCCCTGCCTTATTCAGCTGATCAGCAGCAGCCAACCCAGCTGGCCCAGATCCAACAATTGCGACTTTCTTTCCTGTCCGTATTGCTGGTGGGTTTGGAACAATCCATCCTTCAGCGTAACCCTTGTCAATAATTGCACACTCGATCGACTTAATTGCAACTGGCATTTCGTTGATTCCAAGAACACACGAGCCTTCGCAAGGAGCTGGACACACACGTCCAGTGAATTCAGGGAAATTATTTGTTAATAGTAAACGGTTTAGAGCTTCCTTCCAGCGATTGTTGAATACTAGGTCATTCCACTTAGGGATAACATTTCCAATGGGACAACCAGTCGAGTCAGATTGACAAAATGGAACACCGCCTTGAAGAAATAGCAAATAAAAAATATAAAAAATTGAGTTTCAAATACTTAAAAATTGATTTTCAAAAAATAGTTTTAAGTATTTGAACTCACAATCCATACACCGAGCCGCCTGAATCTTTAATTCAGGATCAGTCAAACGGGCATTGATTTCATCGAAGTCTTTGGCACGTTTCGCAGCATTTCGGTATGAATCAGTCTTGCGAGCGTATTTGATGAATCCACGTACTTTGTCTGCCTTTTTGAGCATAGCCTCATCCGGAACTGAGTCTTCCAAATCCAAAACAACAGGTTCGTCTTTCTTAACTTCCACAACTTCAATAAGCTTTGGCTCTACAACAACAGTTCTTTCGAGCGCTGCCTTGTAATCATGCGGATAGACTTTGACAAACTTTGGCAAGAATGACATCCAGCTGTGCAAAACAGCCTTGGCAATCTTTGACCCAGTCTTGGTGTGGTGTTCTTCAATCAAACGTCTCAAGTAAGTGACTTCGTTTAAGTTTGCGACAGATTCGAGGAAAACCATTTCGGCGTTACACTTGGAAGCAAATGTTCCATCTTGATCTAAAATGTAAGCAATACCTCCAGACATACCAGCCGCGAAGTTACGACCAGTTTGTCCCAACACAACAACACGTCCTCCAGTCATATACTCACATCCGTGATCGCCAACTCCTTCAACAACTACTGTGGCTCCAGAGTTTCGAACACAAAATCTTTCAGCAGCAATTCCGGCAATAAATGCATATCCAGATGTTGCACCATATAAGCACGCGTTTCCAACAATTACATTTTCGTGGGAGTTGAATGTCGCAGCCTTTGATGGGTAAACAATCAACTGTCCGCCCGAGAGACCCTTACCAACGTAATCATTCGCATCACCTTCCATTTCAATCGTAATACCCTTACAAATAAACGCCGCAAGTGACTGACCAGCAGATCCATCAAGCTTGACATGAATAGTGTCGTCTGGCAATCCAGCTTCACCGTGAGTTTTCGAAACATGATATGAAAGAGTAGCTCCAATCGTGCGCTCGGTGTTCACAACAGTAAAAGCCATATTAATTTTGGTTCCGTTCTTGATGGAGTCTTTCGCGAGTTCAATCATACGTGTGTCAAGGCGACTTTCCAATCCATGATCTTGGCCCTCAATATTATACATTTGAACACCCGGAGCATAAGTTGCAGCAAGAATTGGGCTTAAGTCTAAAGTACTCGTTTTTTGAGTTAGAACAGTTTCGTCAACCTTAAGTCTATCCGCCCGCCCAACCATCTCATTAATTGTGCGGTATCCTAACTTGGCCATAATTCCACGCAACTCCTCGGCAACATAATAGAAGAAGTTGATCACATGCTCTGACGTTCCGGCAAATTTCTTGCGCAGAGCCTCGTCTTGAGTAGCAATACCAACCGGGCAGGTGTTTAAATGGCACTTGCGCATCATTGTACAACCCATTGCAATAAGTGGAGTTGTTGCAAAGCCCCACTCTTCGGCGCCAAGAAGACAAGCAATCGCAACATCACGACCAGTTTTAATCTGACCATCGGTTTGAAGAACAACTCTTCCACGCAAATTCTTAGCAACTAGAGTTTGGTGAGTTTCGGTTAAACCAAGTTCCCATGGAACACCGGCGTGCTTAATACCCGTCCTGTTTTTTGATCATCAAAAAAAATCGTATCATGTAAGATTCTAAAAGAAATTTTGAAAACTTACCATCTGGAAGCACCAGTTCCACCATCGTGTCCAGAAATCAAAATGTGCTCAGCTTTTGCCTTAGCAACACCAGATGCAATAACAGAAACACCAACTTCCGACACAAGTTTCACAGAAATTCTTGCAACAGGGTTCGCGCATTTCAAATCATAAATTAGCTGTTTCAAATCTTCTATAGAGTAAATATCATGGTGAGGTGGTGGTGAAATGAGACCAACTCCCGGGGTTGACTTTCTGGTCTTTGCGATGTCTCCAGTCACTTTGTGTCCAGGCAGCTCTCCTCCTTCACCAGGCTTGGCACCTTGGGCAAGTTTAATCTGCAATTCGTCGGCATCAGCAAGGTAGAAACTGGTAACTCCAAATCTTCCTGAAGCGACTTGCTTAATGGCAGAACGCATTGATTTCCCAGTCGCGACGTCTGGAACAGTCGATCGCTCCGGGTCTTCTCCTCCTTCTCCAGTATTGGATTTACCACCAAGCTGATTCATGGCAATGGCAAGAGTGGAATGTGCTTCTTTCGAAATTGATCCATACGACATTGCGCCTGTGCAGAAACGCTTGACGATTTCAGTCCATGGCTCAACGTCGTCTATTGGAACGGCACTTTCTTCAGACCCAAAATCGAAATCAAGCATGCCTCTCAAAGTGCAGTGCTTGATTTGCTCATGACAATGTTTCGAGTATGTTTCGTAAGACGACTTATTTTTGTTTCGCACAGCGTCTTGAAGAGATCCAACTGTCGTTGGGTCATTAATATGTGGTTCAGCTCCGTTACGCCAGTGGTAGTTTCCAGACTCTGGAAGAGTGGCGTCATTGAATGAGACTGTAGCGCGGCTTGGCCATGCAGTGTCGTGAAGTTTTAACGCATCAGCCCCAATTTCGCTGAAATCAATGCCAGCAATTCTAGACGGAGTTCCGTTGAAGCATCGAGAAATAACGTTCGCTGAAAGACCAAGGCATTCAAAAATTTGGGCAGCCTTATATGATTGAAGAGTAGATATGCCCATCTTCGACATAACCTTCTTGATTCCATCGTTTGCTGACTTGATATAGTTTGCAAAAAGCTTTTCAACTGGGTATTCAGTCTTAATAATTTTATCGCGTTTTAATTTCGCCATCAACTCGAATGACAGATAGGGGTAAACTATGAATAATTCAGCACTCAGTTTTAGCAAAATATGAAAACATTGTTTAACTTACTCGCATCGGCACCATAGCCAACCAAAATACAAAATTGATGAACTTCACGGGCTTCTCCAGTCTCAACGATTAAATTCACTCTTCCACGCAATTTCTTTCGCAACAAAAAGTGATGTACACCACCAAGCGAAACCAAAGATGACAAAGCAGCGCGGGATTGACTCACAGCAGCGTCAGAAAGAATAACCAACAGCTTTTCTCCCGGAGTTGAATGTTCAATCAATTGGAGAACATCTTGACAGACACACTCTAGAGTGGCTTCGTACGCAGCAGATCCTGCAGAGACTTCAAACGTCGTGTCAATTTTGTGAACTTTCCAGTTTCCACGCGGAGTGTTACTTCCAAAAAGCTGAATTCCATTCGTGAGACAGTCCATGTCGAATGGAGACAGAATGGGACTTTCAACTTTTAGGCGGCAAACCTGCTCCGGAGTCATGTCAAGCAGATTTCCTTCAGATCCGAGGTGGCAAGTAAGATTCATGACAAGAGTCTCCCGAATGGGGTCGATTGGTGGGTTGGTCACTTGTGCAAAGTGTTGACGGAAGTAGTCATACAATGGACGAGGTGCGTTTGACAAACACGCAAGCGGAATATCAATCCCCATTGACCCAAGAGCTTCTTTACCATCAGTGAACTGGTGAAGAAAAATAAGCAACAGAATGGGAGGACAAAAAAATTACAAACCATTGGAACCAAAATCATGTTTAATTGTTCCATGTCCAAACCAAACGCTTTCAGACGAGGGTCTTCCAGAGCATCGTTTCCGTCGGCAGCAATAACTTCAGAAATGAAGTCAGATTGTGTTTGTGGCTTCCACCATGCACGCAACTCATCCATCGTAACCATGCCATTTTTAATCCAAGCTCCAAAGTCGTTCGAACGAGAAACTCTACCCAGTGCTCCAAGAGTGTCTTCCGCAAATTCAGCTTCCTCATCAAATGTGACAATACCCTTTTCCATGTCCACAACTAGCATACGACCTGGTTCCAGACGGCCCTTTTTAATAACACTGTCTTCAATTCCTCCCAGAATACCAACTTCTGAAGCCACAATCATCAAGTCATTACTAGTGATAACATAACGGCATGGGCGCAGACCATTTCTATCCAATCGGGCACCAACTTTTCGTCCATCGCAAAAAGCTACAAGAGCTGGCCCATCCCAAGGTTCCATAATACACGAAGCCCATTCGTGGAAGGAACGCAGAGCATATTCCTTACTGTCGCCTTCAACCTGTGGATTCAACGCTTCCGGAATCATTACAGCAACACTCTCAGGTAAATTCAAACCCGACGACATTAAATGCAAAAGTTCAACAACATTGTCAAGTGCAGAAGAATCGGAACCATTTGGTTCGACAATTGGGAAAAGCGGCTCAAGAGATTTCAATGGCTCGGCTGGCATACCCGGCTTGACGACTGGCGCAGTTACAAATGACAGCGGTGGGGACAAGGACTTTGGGATTTCCAAAACTCCCTCACGAGAACGCATCCAGTTTTTGTTTCCACGCAGAGTGTTGATTTCACCTGAAAAATTTCAATGAGTAATCAATCATTAGACAAAAACAGAAACAATATACCATTGTGAGCGACCCATCTCATAGGATGAGCACGGTCCCACGACGGAAATGTGTTCGTTGAGAATCTGGAATGAACGAGTGCAAAAGCCGACTCGAAGCTGACATCATTGAGGTCGACATAGTATTTGAAAACCTGAATAGGTGCAAGTTGACCTTTGTAGACAATCAAGCGACTAGATAGAGAGCAAACATAGAAGACATTTATTCCTGACTCCTCCGCAGCACTTCCATTGAAAGAGTGAGTCGAAATTTTTCGCAGGAGATACAGTTGACGTTCAAACGCATCGTTAACATCAACATCCGCATCAGCTGAAACTGCTGTAACTTCTGGAGCTTCGCCAACGGCGATAACAAAAGGCTGAAGAATAACTGGCTCTTGCGATTTAGAAACTGGTCCAAGAATAGAAGAGTCAGTGGGCACAACACGCCAAAAGAGAACCTGGAGACCAACACGAATAGCAATCTCCTCAAACTTGAGCTTCATCTCGTCAACTGCGATCGCAACAGCGGTTTCAGAAGACACTTCGTCGTCTTGGGCAACTTTTGGGGTAAAGAAAAGGTTTCCAACGGCATATTTGGACGGAACAAGCAGATCCTTGAAACGAACCAGATCGGCCTCAGATTCGACATACTCCTGGAAAAACTTGTGCGGGATAGAGAGCATCATGCCGGCACCGTCACCGTCTCGGGAATCGGCACCTTCAGCGCCACGATGGGCCATATTGCACAGCATAGAGTGGGCCTGGTATAGCAACGAGTGCGAAGCCTACAAATAAGAAGAAAGCGGAGATCAGATAACAAAAGCTACAGGTTGATGTTTGCTTCATTGATCACACAACAAACAATCCAACCAACTGGTTAGGTTGCGGACGAGCATAGCAACAGCCAGCATTGGTTTTTTAGGTTACCTTGCCCTTGATGTGAGAGAGAAAACCAACGCCACACATTTGCTATACTAGAAAATAGAAAGAGGTAAGCGTTTGTTTTGTTCGGTGTTTGATTGTGTTTGAGACAAAGTTTTTTATCAGAAGGAAACACGGAATCTTTTATCAGAAGGAACAAAACGGATCTTATCTAAAGGCCAAAAATTGAGGATTCACAAATCACAAATTGGCTTTTCCATTTCTTGCCGCGCCACCCACCACGCAAACAACCTATTATACTCAATTTATACCCTGGCGAAGCAGTGATTAAATATCTTACCCAATGCAAGAAATACTCTATCGTAGCTATGGTCACCACGGTTGACCCTTTTCCCTGAGTGCCCTGCGCCTCGTCACTTTTCCTTAATTATTAAAGTTAATAATTCTTATCTCGTTATCTCAGTGCTCGGTATTTCCCGGAATACTCTCTTATCTCTCGGAACTCTCCGGGACGGCTTGTTGTATCACCTCGCTCAACAAAAGTTTGTTTAAATGGATTAAAATTGTGGGGGAAAACAAAGAGTTCGATTAACTAAGCCTATTCCTGCTTTTTGCGCGCCTGTTTCTGGTAATGCTCGATTGCATTAGATGACTTTATTTTGTTTTCTTCGGTTTTTGTAAATGCTTTTCCTTTGCAGAAAAGGGGAGACTTTCTCTCTTTCTTTCGGTCCTTTTTGTTTCGTTTTTTTTTTTTTTGTGGGTGAAAGGAAGATGAAGGAATTTGTTCTTGTGATTTGTTTCTGGGTGGGAGTCCATTGTTTGGTGGGACTATTGCGACGGCGGCAAACAGCCAGCGCGTGGGAGAGACTCGGAAGTAAAGCTCGCCAATTAAGACGACCGGGCACAGCATCATCAAATACTTCTACTGCATTATCAACTACTTCTACAACCACTACAACTGCTAGATTACTTTCCCTGCGAATATCTTCTTCTGCCTTCAACGCTCCGCTTTCTCGATGGTCCGAAAATCGCTCTGTTCACAGTCTCGCGTTAGCTTGGTTTAAAGTTGGCGAAATATTTGGTCTCTTTGCTTTATCGATGTCTGTGGCAGGTCTACTTTTGGTTCTGCGAAACTTCTATCTTTATCCAATTGCAGCAGCGCCACCTCGGATACCTTACTCTGCACATTCTATTTGGAATGTCTCGTCGATTAGGCCAGCATATCCGTTTTCTAACCGTTCGTTTGTATACTCATCAGGAAAAAATCTCGAAAACCCCAACAGCGACAGAACATTTGTTTCTTTGGTATGACACACTTTCATTTTTAGACATTCGATTGAGTATGTACATTGCGTGTTTCCATTATCAGATTCCTGGCGTGAATTTACCCATATTTGCATTGGGATACTACTTTTCGGCATTACTAACTTCCGGAATCGTACATGAATTTGGCCACGCTTTTTCCGCAGCCATGTATTCTTTGCATTTACTATTTATATTGATCATCGAATTTAATTTTTCTCATTCCGGGGATTTTATTTTCCAGCGAGAATGTTCCTTTAGAGTCAGCAGGTGTTTTCGTGACAATAATTTTTCCGGGTGCATTTGTTGAATTGCGAGACTCGGCACTGTCTAAAATTTCGCCCCGTTCTCGATTGCGCATAATTTGTGCTGGTGTTTGGCATAACGCTGTCATTGGGCTGATTTCGTACATCACGCTAATATTCTTGCCTTTTTGGCTCAGCTGGGGGTATCGCGATCTTCGGTCTGTTTCGGAATCAAGCGCTTCATTGAGTCAAAATAGAATTTGGAAAGGAGGTGTTGTTGTTTTGGATGTGATTGACAAATCTCCACTGCATGAAAGTTTGCCATTTGGTACTATTATTGCTGGTATCGATGATTGGTATATTGGCGATGGTATTAATAGCTGGGATTTTAGTCTTATGACCAGTTTGAGCGATGCTGGTTTTACACGGCAAGGATATTGTCTGGATAAAAAATATGCTTTTTCCAGTTTAACAGGTTTTTTGATTTTTTCATTTTGATTTTTTATAATGACAGAAATTTGTTTTTCCACAGACACTCGCCTTGATTGCTGCAATGTGAATACAGAACTTCCACTTGGAGATTTCACAAATACTCAACAATGTTTTCTTCCAAAACATTCTGTTGAATTCAGACGTGAAATTGAAATATCGTCTGACACGGTAAACACAAAAAACAAAACACAAAGAAAGCTGATAGAACATAAAATAGCTACATAATATTCCAAAAGTGTGTGCAAGTCTTGACTCTGTCGTGCGTTTTGGAAAATATTGTTCTTCAGATACTGAATGCTCTTCTGCAAGCCAGTGTATGGCCGCGTACATTCCGAATCCGTATATCCGCATAGTTCGTTTGCATGTGTTTGAAATATTCTCAAAAAATGATCACACGCAATCGAAATTGCACAAAGAAAGTGCTGTTGCATCATTAAACAAATCAGTGGAGGTGGATCTAATCAATTCTGCTCGTTTATTTTCAACACAAAATTTGCACAAGAATTTTGATTTAATGCGGAAGAAAAAGACGTCTGTAGAAGGTGAAGTGCATGTCCCAGTACGAACTTTATTATATCTTGGAGATCCGCGCGAAATATCTGAAGCTGGTAAGCATCAGTTGGTTTGTATGGGACAAAAGTTTTTATTTATTTTTTTATTCTTAGTTCGTGTTGGATCCCTTTATCCAAAATGGTCAGTTCTTCCCATATCCCTGCCATTTAAAATTGAACGCTTTTTGCAGTTAGTTGTTTTCTTTTTTTCTTCTTTTTTTTGTTAAAAATTAATTATTTTCAAGTTTTATGATTGCATTCAACACTGCTCTTGCATTATTTAATATGATACCGGCATTTCAAATGGACGGACATCAAGCCGTAGATGCCCTTTTAGATATGGTGGTTGATTTTTCTCTTGATCATGAAGAGACATATCGACGAAAACTTGGAAATTTCGGTTCAATCAAAATACGTCTATGGAAAAAAAAAATCATGTTTGGCCTTGGGGTTGCATATTCTTTTCTTCTTGGAGCCACTGTTTTGATTGCTGTATATGGTGCATTTCAATAAAGTATTTGTTTTTCCTCATCCAAATATTATTTATTTTATAAAAACAAATCTTTTATGGTGTTCACAATTGCCTCATCCAATTCCTGATTGTCATTGCTCGAGCTTGTTCCGTATTTTGAAAGTAATTTTGGAACCAAAGTTTTCAGTTTCTTTTTCGATTCAACTGAAACAGCCGATGGAATAACAGCAAGACTATTCAGGAGTGAAAATGACTATCCACAAAAATATGTCAATTTAATTTAAATAAAGTTTAAGCTGAAAATAGAAGGCACCAACCTTTTCGAGCAAATCAATATCAATTCTTTCACCTCGTTCCAACAACGCAATGGTGACTCCGGCCCAATCTTCCCTTATTGCATCATTTGCGGCTTTTTCGACAATTTCTTGGCTCTCTCCGCTACTCCCACTAATTAAACCCGACAAGAAAAATACAGCGCGTTTTTGTGCTTTCACCCAGTTCCCATTCGTGGATTTTAATATAGCAACAACAGCATCAAGCCCTAATTGTGATTTCTCGGAAGCAGTATTCGATTCAGTCGCCAGAAGTTCGTATGCTTTTAAATTGTGGCGAACTAGACCAGAAAGACATGTCACACATTTCGCTCGAACTTCGGAATCTTGATCGTTTTTCAGAGCATCCAGTACTACTGGCAATCCGTTCATGGTCAAGAACTGGAGTTACAATGATAATTCTTTAAGAACTGCTATTGGAAAGAAGAAAAAAAAAGTTTACAAAAAGGGGTGTATTACATCAGATTGTGCTGTTGGATTATTTTGAACCGCGGTTCCAAGAACCCACGCAGCGTAAGATCGCATCTCAGATTCTTGATTTGTTTTGAGGATGTTGAAAAGTGGGGTCCATAATCCCAAATTTCGAAGATCATTTGCATTGTCAATAGATTCGACCAACTGTTTCGCAATCAGGAACCAAAAAAAACCAAACAAAAATCAGACCATTTCAAGTTCATCAAATGCCTGTAGCTTGATATCCAAGTCTTTCGAATCGTCGAGTAGTTCGTCCATACATTCTAAACACAATGCAACGGTTTTGTTGGAAATAGTGCCAAAAATAATATCAAAACAAACCTTTCATTCTGACAGAGTCAGACTTGCCCAAGATAACATCAACCCATTTTGGATCCTGCAAAGAAAGTTATATTGGAGAGCATCCAGAATCAGAAAGATTGCTTACGATTGGTTCTCGTGGTGCCAACTCTTCGGTTCGGATAGGTGCGTCTTCCTTCTCGGTCGATTTGTTGATGATGGCCCATTGCAGTAAATCCGACGATGTTACTGGCCGTGACGCGAACTTCCCGGTTGTTTCGTCAACAGCTGACATTTCTTGTGTTTTTTTGTTTTTTGTTTTTTTTTTTCAATGTCAAAAATTGGAAAGTTTTTTCGTGAACATTCCACAATATTCTTCCGAAGTTTCTCAATCATGGCGATCTTCTCAGTCCTGGCTTGTTTCTTGCTGCAATAATATTCCATTCCTCAATATCACCTGGTTGTGTGGTTTCCAAAATACTTTCAACAACCTTTACAATTTTTTCGTCTTCCACAGCAACATATGACGACGCATTACTACCATTTCTTCCAGACGCAGATGGCAACCTCGACGCTGGTTGTTTCCACAACACCTCTCCACGTGCTTTGCGCTCCTTTGCGGGTGTCGGCAACTTCAACTTTCTTCCACTCTCTCCAAACGATTCACTACTGGAGTCTTCAGATTCAAAACTCGCCGCACGAGAGCCAGAATTGAAGCCGTCAATATCATTATTTCCATCGTCATCAAGATCTTGCTGTGCGGACGCGAACGAATGTGATTCACGTCGTGTTTTATCCACTTTTTCATCGCGCGCATTTCTTTGTACAACTTGCAAAGTACTCAGTTTTGAAGAAATTCGGCGTTGCGCGAGCGCGATTGCGAGCGGCTGTTTGATTGGTTTTCGATGAGGCGTAGTGTTGGATCTCGGTGATGCGCTAGTTTTTGGCGAATAATTGACGGAAACTGACGGTTTTTGTGTAGATGATTTTGAAGACCCGAATGCAATTTCCAGTGATGGTCGCGAAGTTCCAGATGCAAAAGATGATGCCAATATTGATGCTTTTGGCGTGCTTTGAAATTGATTGAGTGCATTGTTTTCAAAGGACGAATCTTGCTCAATTTTTTCCTGATCTTCATACAGGTCAAGTTCCGCCAAGACCTCGTCTGCAGTCGTCGATATAATTGAAATATCTTGCAGTGTTTCATCGAGAAATGCAACCGATCTGTTATGTTCTTCCTCAGAATCTTGGTCCCCACTTTCTGGAAGATTTGAATCCATCGGATCGCCAATATCTTCTTCAGTTCGGTCTTCGACAACTTTATTATTGATAACTGACGCGTTTATGGCGTTATTTAAACTATTCGGTTTAATTTTGTTGAATTTTTCCAATAGTTTTGCCATTTGTGCAACGACCGGTGTTCCTGCAGAGTTTGATCCACTGTCAGCCGATTTAAGCTCAATTTCATTTGAATTAATATGACCTTGTTTTGCAGCAACAATAGGTGTGGATACAATTTCGCTGCTGGTCTCCCTAATTGGTTTGTGAGAAATAACTGGCGTCCCAGCCAAATTTCTAATACTATTATATGTGCTTATATTCGCTGCTTGGGATGATTCGGCAGCAGTTTTTTGGTTTTCAAGACTTTCAGGCAAAGCTGAATTTCTCGCGGGGGAATTAACTATGGGGTTTTCGCCAGCGGAAGCTGTGAAATTAAAAGGAAATGACGGGCGAGAAGACTCGCTAACGCGAGGATGAACTGCATACTCAGCGACAGCGGTCATTGCAGTTCTAAGAGAGAAATATTTTGAACAAATATTCAAAAGAAGAAGAAAAAGAAACGTATAGCAGGAATGCGTAATATATAAACCTTACCGACTCTTTTCAAAAAGACCCATGGCGCGATTTCTGTCAATGCAGGCCCTACAGACAACATTATCCAAAAATCCTTCCGGTAAAGCCGATTTATCGTCTTGAACACGAACGCGTAACTGATGCTCTTTTCCAGAAATACTGTCCTTGATAAAGATACATCCAGTCCTCAAAACAGCTAATCCTGGAGGATCTTCATTTTCAGACGGGAAACTCGCGCGATCAACGCAGCAAAAGTATTCAGTCGGTGGACTCGATAACTTTGCAGAAGCTGGTTTCTTTGAAGAGGAGCCCTGAGTCTCCTCGGCCTTTTTGGCAGCTTTTTCGGCAGCGGGATCATTTTGCTGTGCTTCTCGGATTCGATCAATCAGATCCGCTTTCTAAATGAAAGTATATTTAAAGTAGTAAAAAATATGAATGCAAAATAGAGAATACCTTGCCAGATACTTTCAACGACAGCAATTTTGCAATTTGCTGTAATTTTGGGCGTGTCATACCGTCCAAATCCGAATTGTCATCGGTTGCTTCTGGATTCACAACTTCAGCCGTCGGTGAATCGGAAATATTTCGTTCTATTTTCTCGTTGAGAGAATCATGGTCCAAGATTGCGGTTATAAAAACGTCTTTCTGTGGGTTTGTTTTTTTTTAAATACTAAATTCTCACACTTGTTACCGCGGGGTGCACCTTCACTGACGCGTCTAAACTGAGGCCGCGCTCGCCAGCCATCACTGCGAGTTCTTTCTTGGTGAAGCGTGCCAGTTCTTTGGCTGACGGCATTTGTTGCTGTTTTGTTTGTTTTGTTTGCTTTTGTGCTTGATTTTCTTTTCTGTAAAAATGATTGTTCGGAACTTTCAGCGGTCAGTTTCGTCCAGAGCCAATGCATTATCGGGAATATCATCAACGGCATCAACGACAGCAAAAGCAGCTGCATCTGATGCAGAACCTACAACGGACGTTTTGCCATCATTTATACCAATCTCCGAACGAATACACAACCATACTGCTGACAAAGATACCAAAAAACCGAAAGAACCTTTTATCGTTGACGCAACTCTGTCACACGAAGTAACTCAAGGGCTACCGACGCAAATAGACCACGAAGAGATAAATGCCGAAATTCAAAAGCGCACGGCAAACGTGACATTATCGCAGATCCTCAAACGCGTCGCAAGAGATGCTTTTGTTGCGAGCGAAAAGCCCCTATCAGCAACGGCAACTCCCGAAGAACAGGAAGAAGCTTTCGAGAAGCGATTTTTGCTGCTTAACAAGCAAGCGAACCGAAAAGATTCAGTGCTCAATCCGTCCGTTGGCATTCAACCGGACGTGACGAACAGAATCTTTTTGGAAGGGCCCAATTCCGTCAGTGCTATTGCCGCAAAAAGCCCGTTCAAAAACGCGCGAATAATCAAAGCGTCGCATGCAAAACAGGATTCAGAAACTTACAAAACTCCGACTCAACAACTGTTTGAAGACTACATGACTATCCGGCCGACGTTTGAAAATTTTGATTCGTTAGTTGAGCAGCGGATTGCGACGGCGCAAAGAGCCGGACAGTTTGATGATTTACCAGGAAAAGGGAAACCGATTCGATTTGACACTGACGATCGATTGAATGTGCACATGTCTGACACGGAATATTTTATGAACAACGTCATGAAATCTCAGAACGCTCGGCCAGCATGGATTGAAATCGGAAAGGAAATTGCCGAAGAAACGCTCAAACTACGCAAAGAACTGAAAGAATTGCACGAGCAATGTGTTCGTCCGCCTCATCAGAATACATCATTTCGAATCGATTCGCCCTCATTATCATTCGGGCTGGCTGCCATTTCTTCTTGGCTAATGGGATCAAATACAGTAGTGGCAAAAAAGATTCCACAACAATCCAATGAGCCAGCTTCATTTCAGTGGAAAAAACGGGGAAAGGAATGGGCAACTTTGCGGATAACGGCAATTAACAAACGAATAAATGACTACAATCTCCAGTCTCCAGGCGGTGCAACAAAAAAGCTCCTGTTGAATGTGAATGATGAATTGGCGAAAGTAGAAAAAAATGAATAAATTTTTAGTATAAACTTCAAAAACAACAAAAAATGATGATGGCAAGCTTGATTTTGCTATTTCTGGCGTCGTTGACAGTGCTAGCATCACGCAAAGTGAATGAAGCCAATGGTTGCGCAACAGTAGATGCAAGTGGGAATGTTTACACGTTTGGAGGAGTTCATGGAGACTTCAACATTGGAGCTGACCCAGAGTCATGGACAACAAATCTTGCAGAAACATTAAACGCCAGCGGAAGTGTCACAAATTTGACCAACGTTCCCGGCCGTCCACCGTTCACATCAGCCAATATTATTTGTCTTTCCGCGCATTTTCTCAATGCAGCCGTCTTTCTCAACGCAGATCCCGCCGATGACACCAGCATTCATAAATTCGACTTTTCAGCCCTCGCCTGGTCCCGCATTACAACTACTACAACCAATATTTCTGGAATCACACCGAATATGGAGAAACTGAAGGCCGTGATTGACCATGACACCTTGGTTATTTACGCGTTCGACAATGGACGGATGCTACGGTTGGGCGACGCAGACCGCCTCAATCTCAACAACAATCTTACGACAATACCATGGGAAGACGCGAACTTTAATTTTATTCCTCCGCAGCTGTCATCAACAAATTACACGGCGACAATGGGCCAAGGCTGGATAAGTATTTACTTTTTTGGAGTTCCAACGACAACAAATGGAGAAGTTTGGGGCTATCGCATTCACTATAATGAGTGGTCTTCTGAGCCCCAATTCTGTGACTCTGATTTTAAACCCATGTGAGTTGCACTTATTCACAGTCGTTAAAAAAATATAATAAACAATAAGCAAGGCACGGCGAAACTGCAACTTTCACATTTCGCAACGCGTCTGAAAACACCCATGATGGCGCCCCAAGTCACATTGCATACATTCCCGATGATTATAGTGCGGTATACATTATCGATTCTTACATCAATATGACAACGACTTGTGCCGCGCCACCAAAGGAAGGCACCTCCCTGTTCACCAGATATGTCGCAAATGACAACTATCTGGTGCAATACACACCAGACACTGGTGTTGTCAGATTTCTTGACCTTGGGTGGTTGTTTTCGGGACATCAGCGGCCAGACATTAGTAATTTGGGTTGGACAGATGCGACTGTGTTTTCAGAGGCGGCTTCTGACGGTAGCGGTGTTGATGAAACTAGTTCTTTGGCAAGTGCAGCAAAAAGGTCAGGGGCAAAAGGGTTGATAATTATTTCTCGTTGCTTTTTGTTTTATTTCTGTTCAATATTTTATGTTTTGATGTGATAATATGTCTATTTTAATAATTCTTTTTTAAGCTTTGACAAATATTAATTAAACAGACAAACCAATGCCAAATGCCAAACAGAGTTTACAACAAGAAAAATTTTACGAATGAGAAATATGGCGTCTTTTAACTGACAAAATGAATCCTTTACAGCCCCAATCCTTTTTTTATCTCAAAATTTTTGATGGAAGCAACAAGTGTCTTATTTTAGATTTGGTATGACATGGTTTGTCATCAGGTTTATAAAAGCGTCAGGTTATCATCGCCCAGATTTAAAAAAATAAGTGATGTAGTTATTCACGTGTATGATGAAAATAGAAATGGTTTGCAAAAAATTCTCGTACCGAAAAGAAATTTTGATATGAAATCGAATAACAGCAAAACGCGATTTTTATTGTAAAAAAACTTTACTTTTACAAGAGATGAAGTCTTTCTCATATTTGGAAGAAAAAACTACAACTTTAGAAAGTCAAATTGCGAAATTTATTGTGATGTGTTTGTGCAGAAATTAGTTTTTTTTTAAATTTAATCTGGAATTCTCACTACTATATTAGAGAAGTTTTTGAATGGCTAATGCTCGTTATGTCAGTTTTTTTTTTTTATCTTCTTTTTCTTGAATCTATTTATATTTTTTACAATTTCTGGAAAAAATAGAATCACGATCAGTTGTTAGTATTTTGATCAGCTTAAATTTCCTTCAAATGATAGAATTGGAAATAATTTGTCTGAAATATATTCGAGATCATGTCAATGATGCTGTGAAAGGTAAAAATAAAATAAAATTCAAAATTAATGAAATTAATCAATTTCTGTTATTTCTTAATTTTTCTTCAGTTCCTATTGATATGGGCTGTATCAATAAAACTTTACTTACAAGGTATCTAAGTTAGTTTTGCTTTCCACAATGATTATTTAAAAACCGCACTTTTATATTTCTATCATTAAGTTATCAAAAATATTCACACTCCCGCAACTTGATGAAATATTTGATCCAAAAAATAAACTTTTAAGCAAACTCATCATGCTAAAAATATCCCCATATTATTCAATCCATTCACGGTTGCAAATCATTTTGACCAGTCACAAAAAGTCTGCCATACAAGTACAAAAAAGAACTGAGAAAAACAATTTATGAAAATGAAGATGAATTTGTAATAATAATAATAACGAAATGTAAACGGTGCTTAAAACTACTTAAAACTATGTGTTAAATCTGAAGAATCCAATCTGACATGTGACAGCGGCGTCAAAAGCGTTGCGTTTAGAGGAAAAATATTTTCTATTCATGAGATTTTGGTTTTATTTTTCTATTTTGGTAAGTTGAACAAAATTTTGGTCTGCTGCCAAAAGGTCCCAAGACCAAACAGATTTTTGGTTTTTGCGTTCAGTACATTTTTTGGAAGACTTCCAATGGCAATTGAAAGTTGAGTTTATGTTGTCAGATCACATAATCACCTGAGAGTTTTCAAAGATAATTATAATTTCTCTTTGAAAAATGAGATTAGGGTTTCAATTTTGTAAAATCGTTTTTCACAAAAAATCAATCATGTCACTAGACACAATGATGTCTTCCAAAAATGCAAAGTGACTATAAATAGTGGACACAGCAGCAAGGATTTAAAATATATCAATAAAAACCTTGACAATAAATTCCTTTGCAGCAATTCTCGAAGTCATAATCAAGATACTACTAGTACTACCTTGATAATACAACACTGTTGCCATTCAGTTTGTATTGTGTATTAAAATACACAATAGTATAAAAAATACAGTTTAGTACAAAAAACAATTTACTCACTTATATTAAAAGAATTGAATCATTTAATTCTTTGTTATTGAATACTAACACTGGTCAAATTGTTAGATTTAAGAATAAAATGTGTTATACAAGCTGAATTAATGTTAAATAATATTTGATAGAATTGGAAATAGAAATATTATTTATTAGATAACTGTGAAAGAAAATTATTTTTGTTCACGGCGAAATTTAAGAATGGGGATTAAATGTTCTAACTTTGTCTCTTTATATTTGAACATTTTTATTTTTATTTTTATTTTTTTTATATTAAATAAACTGTCAATTATTTTTCAGCCTTTCAATCTCAGAAATAACTCTTCTTTTCAACTCTGCTTCCTCAACAACAAC
>JADGJH010000058.1:0-36463 GCA_027596945.1 Physocladia obscura
CTAATCAAGTGAAATCATGGGGAATTTGAAATGGACTGATTAGGCATGAAAAAGGCTATAAGAAGGCTGTTGGATTTGACTTTTGAAAACATTCTAAAAGAAATAACTCTGTACCCAAAACTACTATCAAGCTTAAGGCTCACAACAATATTAAGCCTTACAACTCAAAAACAACATCTTTTTCAGCTGCCTTATTAAACAGTGTTTTCTTTATCATTTGAGTAACATAACATATTCACATAGTGACTCTCTCAGGACTTGTTATGCATACATGAGACCTCAGCTTGTGTAGATAATAAAGATAACATTGTAATAATAAAAGTGATGAATAAAGCTGTACTTTTGGCGAAAAGTACTCTTGGTACAACAGCTCATGCTGCTGTAGTGGTTCTCTGTGCAATGTGCCACAATGGGCTGTAAAGATAGAAATATTTTTATTACTCATTCCTAATTGATGCTAGGAGATGCTGGAAGCCTAGAAATGGCTCTGTATTAATTCTATGCCCTTGTGACAGCATGCTGTATGTTTCACAAGTGATGGATTGATAGGCAAGTTTTTCTAAGTGCTCTGACTTTGAAAATTTACATGAAAAAATGGAAAAATTGGTGTCACCTACCAGAATCTTGATTAAAGACACCGCTGGTATCACCAAAAGTGACAAATAGAGCATTTGCCACTTAGCTAAGATACCAGGTGACCAATCAAGCCAAAGTGCCACCAAGACACTGGAAAAATGTATAAAAACTGTTGTTTTCTTTTCTGAAATAGTCACAACAAATCAATAAAATTATATCATCTCTAAAACTCCTTGTTACACATGGCAAATCAACAGTAGACATATCTAAAACCCAAATAGAATTGATGCCTGGGTATCTGTAAACCTTTCCTGATAAAGCAAAGTCACAGCAATGTGTTGACAACTTGGTTTGATTGAATGTGCCATCTGTAGAATAGGATTCCAGAATTCCATCACATCTGATGAATGTGAGCATTGAGACATGAGGTAATTGCTGGTATTCTCCTCAAATCATGACTTTCTTGCCCTTCATTGCATATCCACAGCATCTGATCATTTCTCAATTGTCAAATGACACTTTGTCCAAGAACACAAGGTTATATTTTGTCCAGTCCAAGGAATTAATTTCATTCCACCACCATAAACAAGTTCAGGAAATTGCAGCTATATACATAAAGCATCCAAATACAATCCATCATTGGATCACTCAATATCAGCAAACAGGCAATATATCTCAAATCACAACAAAAGTAAATCACAAGCTCTTTGTTGTTCAAAAGGAATAGGTACTTCAACACTTTCAAAATGGCCTGTCATCCTTGGACAAAACACAGCAAGCCTTCAAAAGTTGGAAAATTTTATTGGCTTACAGGTTACAATGGAAGTTACTTGAATGACAAGCAATGCACATCAAAGGCTCTGATGTGATGAAATATATGCAGCATGCACTTTTGTGTTTTCTGAAGCTTGCTGGTGCAAAACTGTGTATTCAAGATCAATTGCCATGTCTGATAATAGATGCTGCAGATTTAAGAAGTCTGTCATGGTTATATGAGCTGCTTATTTGATTCTGTGGTGGTTGCTGGGGTACTGGATGCCTGGTTACATGGTGCTGAATGCCAGCAGGAATTGCAGGTGCTGCTATCAGAATCCCAGTAAATTACAATTTGGAACAAAAACAGCCATACTCATTGTTAGAATTACTTCAATGTGTTTCAAACACTGTCCCTGTTGTTAAGTGAACAAATTCACTTCTAATCCACTTGAAAGCCACTTACCTGCTCATGAATTTGAGTACTTTTTTCTTCAGTCATGCATTACTAATCTCAGATGGACTTGAATCTGAACTTCAGATTGAACTTTGTATCTGCACAGTAATAAACTTTATTTTTGTACTTCAGATTTTCTTCAAATGACAACTTTCAAACAACTTGCTGTAAACAGTTTTTTGGTGTTATGATTGTGATTCATTTGGTTGTGTGAGTCTGTTTGTTGTTTTTTTTTCGGAGTTGGGAGACAATTTTTTTAAGGATGGGAGACAAATGTAAGGATGGGCGACAAGGTAGTATATTACTAGGTTTTTCTTCACTTACTTAAATGTCTTTCTATGACACAAATCAAATTTTTGCTTGTTCAAGGCTGAAAGCATCAAGAGCTATTTTGGTGGATACTTTTGTTTCTTTCAAGAGGCCCTGAATTTGCTTAAAACTTGGATGTGCTGCATCAGCCATAATCTGGAATATAATAGATTCAGAGGTAGAGATAAATGCGCCGGCCCTGTGTGTACACAAATTGAGCAGAAGAATAATAAATATATTTCTCGCAGCTTAACTGCTGCACACGAGATAACGCGACACTGATTTCTTGCTTATTGATTGAAGAAACAGCGTCTTTGACAACAGTGACACCGATGCCTTTCTCCAATAAGTCAAGGGCTGTTTGTAGAACGCATACATGGGTTTCGATGCCAAACAGCACTGCGTGATCAATCCCTTTGCCGGTATATAGTTTGGAGCATGCTTCGCTGACGGACTCGGTATACATGGAAAAACGCGTTTTTGCAAATACATGTGCTCCAGTAATATCGAGTGATGGATCAGTGACACCAAGTTTATCAGGCGTTTGTTCTATTCATTGTAGCCGGGTTTAATTCGCATTAGTACAAGCTTGCAAGATTTTGCTACCTGTTGCTATGACGGGAACGTTGAGAATGCGTGCGCTCTGGATCTGGTGTTTTTTTTTTAAGATGTGAGATTGAGTATAAAGAACATACGCACAAGTTTTTGGGCAGTTCCAATCAATGAACCATATGCGTAGATATGTGGCCTGGAGAATAAATAGCGAATGACGAGCGGAAAGTGCCACCCGGAAATTACGGTTGTGGTTTAATTGAGGATTTTAAAAACGGAAACTGAAGGCGGAAAACTTACGAAAACTTTGTCTGAATATCGCATAGGAAGAAAGCCACGCGAGATGCGCCGGTCAGGCGCAAAGCCGAAGAAGCCGCCGAAGAAACAAACCCCACAGAAGACGAAGAAGCCATTTTCTCAACTGATTCTTTTCCTTCTTGAATATTTCAAACTGGCCAGAAATGGCTTCCACGACAACGCCAACGGGAACAGCGGGTGGAACAACAGGAACAACAGGAACAACGCCAACAACGGCAACACTTGGGTCGGTTTCGTCGGGACTAGCCGGCTTTCTTTCTGCCGAACTCACCCTTCTTGCCGCGGAAGCCAAGCGTAAACCTGCCGACGCGAATGTGAAAGACGTGCGTTGCCTTACTTATCCCCGACACGATTCCTGTTTTTTTGTTTTTTTTTTGTTTTGCGCTTCTTATTTCGCGTTTCGTTACTCCAACCCAAATCAAAAGCAATTAAATGTCAATCGATACAGGCTGCCGAATTGCTGTTGGCTCTCATTAAGTCGCTCAAACCACCATCTTCGTCTTCGACTATAGTTTCGCCAGCGACATCTGCTTCGGATTCAATTGCCATCGGTTTGTGTCCGTTTCTGTCTAAAATTACACGCATCCCGCGTTAATCCGTCTTCCCAGAACTTGCAAAAACCGCCGATTCCGTCCGTCCGTTTATTCTCGCATGCGACTCGAAATCCAATAACGCAAAAATGTCTGCCATTGCAATTGGTTGCTTGCAACGTCTCACTATGCATCACGCCGTTCTAGAATCTTCTGTCCCGCGAGTTTTAAAGGCTATGGCTGACGTTGCGTTGATTCCAAATACCGATCAAAATTTGCAATTGAAAGTTTTGCAGACGGTTTTACCCCTTTTGTCGGGGTATTTACACGTTGGAGGAACTGTTATTGCTGAGGTACTTAAAATACCAATCGTGATCTTTATGTGAAACTTTTTTATTTTTTGCTACTTTCAGTCCTTGCTACTTTGCTATCGCCTTCAAGATGCGAAATCTCCTATTGTGAGCAACATTGCCTCGGCTACTTTGCGACAAATCGTTTTGCATACTTTTGAACGTGTAAATCATGAAGACGAAGATGAAGTCGTATCAATTTCAACAGGTGCGTTATACGAAATTATTTCATACGCGTACCAAAAAATGGTTGAAAAAGTAATTAGCAAATACATTTACAGCGGAAGATTCAAAACCGTATGCAAAAGATGCGCATTCCTTGTTCAAAGATCTTTGTTTGCTTTCAATTGGAGAGCAACCGTTATATTTCAAAATTTTATCAATGCCGAAAGGATTTTGTTTGGAGTTGATTGAATCTGTATTAAGTAGTCATTGGAAGCTATTTCGAACGGTATTTCATTGATTTTTCAATCCTTTTATTGTATTTTACCTAAAAAATAATGAAGCACGAAGATCTTCTTTCGCTTGTCAAAGAACGCGTTTGTCCCGCTCTGATGCGATCTTTTTCAGAAACAGGAGAATTTCCAATCACACTTCGAATAATTCGGATAATTCACGCTACAATCAAATATTTTCACGAATTTTTGGTTAAAAATTATTGCCAATATCCTAACTTTTCCTATCTATTAATAATAAAAATAACTTACTAGGTTGTTGAAACCGAAGTTTTTTTATCCTTGTATATCAGACTCCTTGAACCCGACCATGCTCCATCTTGGCTGCGCGTAATTGTTCTCGAATCAATCAAATCATTGATTGCAATAGAGTTTTTTCTTCGAAATATTTTTCAGGCGTATGATGCGAATCCAATTGGGGGCGCAAAAATATTTTCTGAATTATTGGTGGCTGTAAGAAAAATTATTGTTGTTGAGAAGCAAGCGTGGTTAATTATTCCGCGTGATCCCACTGATATTATTGCAAATGGAATTGGAGGTTCTGGAGGCTCTGGTGGAGATAAAAGTAGCGGTGGCGGTAGTGTTGGTGACGGTGGAAGGGGTAGTGCTGTTGGAGGTGCAATCTCAACCGGTGCTGGTTTGGAGTTTCTTTGCTTGGCAGCCCAAATGGTCAAAACTCCTGTGTAAGGATGTAATTATAAGTTTTTTGTTTGTCTATGGCTCAATTTGTTTCAGGTTAGAACTTGTTGATAAAACAGATCCTCCTAATATTCCCGAAAGCTATCTCACAGCCCTATGCGTCCAATGCATTCTCAATGCCACCGAAAACCAAACTTCGGTACTTGTGCCGCGTCTCATATCTGCAACACCAAATAATGGTGGCTTCGCATTAAGCAGCACGACATCACAGCCCCCAATCTTTCAAGACGAACTGATTTTAGGTCTCGAAATGGCTACAGCATCTCACCCAGTCATAATTGCAACCCTTGCAATCCTCCTTATTGGAAATGTCGAACACGATCTTTACAAAGCGTCTCTACGCGCCTACGCCCAATTCACAATCCTCGTTGGCCTTCTAGGCCTCGTGCAACAACGCGATTCCCTCCTTTCAACACTTTGCCGGATCTCAGCGCCGCCAACCATCACATCTCTTTCATGCGACGCGACTGCCGTGCTGAAAGAACTCACAGGAATTGGCGCCGTGGCGGCTGGAGCCGTGCAGAATTTCGGAATTAGGATATCGCACGCGGTGACCCCCGGGGGCTTGCTAGGGGAACGGAATTTGTCTGGAGTTGTTGCGCTATGTAACGCGTGTGTGTGTTTGCAGAGTGTTTTGGACAGGGCCAGTTGGTATGTTGTGCTTGAGACTGTACAGGCTGTGGAAGCGATGCATTCTTCAGGAAAAATGGATCGACGGGAGACCGCTGCCATTGGAAGCTTTTCGATGGGTAGCGGTATTAGTGGGGGTGGGGCTATTTCTGTCGCTGCTGCTGGTGGTGGCGGTGGAAGCGTGATGGCAAATCCAGTATTGGATTCATTAAAAATGATTGAAGGTGGCCGAAAGTTGTCTTTGACAGCGTTAGCAAACGTAGCTGCAGCGCTGGCGGGCGGAAGCGGGGTCTCAGCTGGTAGTGTTGATCTAAATCTGCCACTTGCAATCAAGAATTTGTTTGAAGGGAGTATGATGATGGGTGCTGGCGAGTTGAAAGAGTTTATTGCCGCCTTGTGTGCGCTTTGTGAAAACGGGGTTGCCCTTTCGGCAGCGGCGTCTGTGAGCAGTAGTAGTGGTAGCAATACGACCGATTTAAAAAAGGACAAAATTATCATTACAACCACATCCTCTTCGGACGAGAAATTATTTTGTGTAGCAAAACTACATGAAGTTGTTCTTTTGAATAACGCAAGAATTGTGACTCCGCCAGACGAAATCTTCGAAATTGTCGTCAATTGCTTGATCGATATTGCGCATTCAGCAAACTGCACTCCTGGGATTCGAAATCAAGTCTGTGTCGTTTTTGGAGATATTTTAACTGCCTCAATTCAATCGGCGGAACAGGAAGAAGGTCGAGGGATTGTCAATGGAGCTGTTATTGAAATGAAGCTGTTGGAACCTCTTAAAAGGTTCATGCTTGTCAGTTCTGAAGACGTTGTTCCTGCAGGCGTCCCAATCAGTGGTGAATATGATAAGGTCATAAAAGGCGCATGGTTTTTGGATGTTCAAAAAACTGGACTGGAAACGGTGAAAAAGATTTTGATGTCCAGCGGGCATAACTTAGTTCATGGCTGGTTTTTGATTTTCGAAGTAATTCGAAGTGTTGTGGTTGGAGGCAAAAAAGCAGGCGCAAGTGGAAACAATATTGTTTCGACTGGTGCGTTGATGAATCTTGCTGAAGTTTCGAATACGCTAGAAACTTCGACTACACAGCCTTCAAAAGCCGCTTTTCTCGTCAAGGCAGCTTTTCCGTCAATTCAATTAATCTGTGGCGATTTCTTGGGATCACTAGGGCCAGAAATATTGTATGAATGCATACAAACCTTGGGATGCTTCGGTTCACAACCTGACGATATTAATATTAGTTTAACAACTATCGGACTTTTATGGAATATCAGCGATAACATCATTACTCGTAGGCAAAAATTGGAAAAGGAAGGGAAAACAGAATCTCCTGTGCATTCAGTAGTCAGTGGTCTTGATATTTCGAGTTCAAATTCCTCGACTGCCAGTTCAAAAGCTATGTTGACCAGCCGTGAGAACCTATCTGGTCTGATAACAACCAAAGCAATGGATTCTCTGTGGATGCATCTATTGGCACATTTATCTCATCTTTGTTCAGATTTAAGACCGGAAGTTAGAAATACCGCGAACCAAACTATTTTTAAAACTATTTCAATCAATGGAAAGAGATTGAGTCTCGACGCCTGGGATGAATGCATATGGAATATTTTGTTCCCATTGCTCGAGAAAGTTAAAATCTCAAGTGAGCAAGCTGAGCATATCCAGCATATTCCTACGTCTGTTAGCGGTTCAATAAATGGCATTCCAATAAATCCACGCGATTCACCCACAAAATTCTGGAACGAAACAAAAACGCTTACATTGACTGGAATCACAAATTTGATTGTTGGCTTCTTTCCTATTCTAATTGACTTGCCTTCTGGGTTTGAGAAAATTTGGTCATTATTTTTGGATTATATAAGATCGTGGGCTCTTGGTGGCAGTGCTGAGGTTGCCACAGCAGCCATCAAGGGATTCAAAACATTGGTTCGATATCCTAAAGATCTTGTTGAAGCTGACGGAGTATCTGGAAAGGTTGCGTTGAATATTCAACGCCACCTGTTAGAGCTTTGGCGAATGGCGTGGGATACTTGGGAAGGTATTGGAATAGGAATAGTCTCTGAAACAAATGAAAACAAAAGCACTAGTAAACCACAAATAGGCACTCTTCAAAAATCAGCAAGTGGATTTGGCAGTCAATTAATTGCAGTCGAAAAACTCACTGCACTCCATGGAAGTTTCCCACAAGCCACTCTTGTTGTATACATTTCAATATTCGCTGATATTTATGATATCATATGTCCTTCATTTGGGCTTTATGAATTCAAAAAACTCGTGAATGTGTTGGGGTCGCTTCTACTATACCATACTATCTCACCACCGGGTATCACTGTCAGTAAATACAGAACTGATAACGTGACAGATCTAGAAACTATGTCGCCAGTTCAGGAAGCTATATTTTCGCTTATAACTGGAACAAATCCTGAATTCTCTGAGATCAAAGGTTCATCAGAAATAATAATGCTGACAGTCGCTGGGTTTATCCGATTGCCATTTGTGCGAATGCAATCCATGTCCGACGAGGAAAAAGAAATTGCCCGAGTTCAGCCACAAACTGGGGGAATGGATAAGGGATTGACCCATATGGCTCTCGCGAAACGGTCAATTCAAATTCTAGTCTCGTTATTCGAAGAGAAGGGAAGCTCGAAAAATGTCTATTCTGACGGAATTTTTGAGTCAATTCTTTCTTGTTTGGATTTGCCGATGAGAATGAAATATGACTGTCCGAGTGCTGGCTTGAAAGACTCAACACCGTTGTGGCGGGTTGCAGCTAATGCTGCAATGACACTTGTCGTGGCAGGCTTAAAAAATGTGGAAAATTTTGTTTCAGGTGAAATTATTTGACTGATCCATTTTTTTCCTTTTTCTTATTTTTCATTTATTATTATTTCTAGAGTTACCCAAGGATATCCTGAATGGTATATACTCGCAAATTCTGGATATGTTTGACGGATTTTTACTCCCACAAAGGTTTCTTTCGTTTCTTTTTTTCTCCTTCTCCCTCTGTTTAAATTTATATTTTCGTTCAGTTCTCCACCACCAACTATGAACCTTGATGAACTTGATGTGGCAACAGATTTCGATATTTCAATATTTGAGACATTTGAAACAGATGTATTGTTGCATTTGGGTCAGTTGCATGTGCCTGATGAACTCATACGTGCGCATGTTGAAATAATCGCAAGGTCAAGCAAGTTATATAGGAGTCATATGAGCTCAATGGCTGATTTGTCACTTCCTACGACCTTTAAGCCACGTGGAGATTCCGTAAGAGGCAGCATAGATATGAAATCTGCAAATGCGTTTGGAAGTGCATCGTTGACGAACGCGCGGAGAAAATCTGGAAAAGACGACGATAACTCATTAACGCGACAATCTTTAGTAAGCAGCCCAAAACCATTTGATCAAAAGGCAAATTTGGGAACAGATGTAATGCCTTTAGGACGTGAAAAGTTTTCAAAGGCATGCTTGGTTTCCATGTTTTCTCTTTGCTCCGATGAAGCCAACGGTATGTTCATTCTTTTTTTTCTTTTTTTCTCTTTTCATTCAATCAAATGTTAGATATGAAAGAGGAACGATACAGGATTGCGACTATAGCTGCTCCGATTGTACTCGAAAAAATTCGTGAAGTAATAAAAAGTTACGCCTCGGACCGACCGCTATATGGACGACTACCCTTACCAAGAATTCGCAGTGAAGAAATCAGCCTTGTATTGACTCATTTACGGGATCTTGAAATGCGTATAGGAATCTTGCACCATTTGATTTCCGAGGATAAAATTCGTGAGTTTTTGCTTCTTTTTTCTTTTTCATGCGATTTATTAAAATATCTTTGTAGATCCATTGAGGTCACACATTCTCTCTGGGCGATCAGCCCATCTATTTTATCTTTATCCACAATTATGTGAACTTTTAACTGCTGTTGCAAAAGCCTACCGAGGTGGTGGAATGTCACCGGCTGAAGCTGATGAGGAAGCACTTATAGACCTTGTTAATGCCTGTTTGTCTCGAGTTGGGCGGGAAATGGGAATGGATTTTTAGAAAAAAATTTCGAAAAAAAAAAGAAAGAAAAAATGCTTACTTTGCGAGGTTTTCTGATTGTCATGGTATCTAAAGTTTTCTCCCTTCCGAATGTGACGGAATGCATCAAAGAAAATTGGTTCGTAAGAACTCCTGATCCTTCTGCTCCTCATGTTATACCTATCAACGGTCAGCAAGTTTTCATCAAGAATCAAAATGTAAGATGTAAATTGCTTTTTGTTTGGTTGAATTAGTTTAATTGTTTATTATAGAGCTTCTGCATTAACCTTCCGGATCCATCTTCCCAATATCTGGTTTGTATTTTAAATTAATGCTTGACTTATATACACTTAATAAATTTTTGCAGCATGACAATTACTATGGTGTTGGTCTACTTCCAAACATTGTAGAGGCGGAGGGATACGTTCGTGCTTTTTGCTACGGACCGTATTTGACTCCAAATGCTCTACCGATGCCGAACGGAGCAATTTTAAGTGCACATGTGACAAAACATTTTCACAAATTTCCCAGGTTTGCTTGAAATATTCAAATGATGATATTACAAGATATAAATTTCTTTACATTTCTCTAACTATACAGATATTACCAAATTTATGGATTGATGGACTGCAAAATACTCAGAATTAACTGTACACAATCCTTTCCTGGCGCATACGATGATGGCGGACAGTGTTTGTTTTGATTTTTACTGTGCAAAATAATAATAGTAATAAGCATAGTTATAACCAATCCTTAAAAAGATGACAACGTTCCATACAGAAACTGTGGAAAAGAGCCTTACAGTGTAGGTTTCAAATTTTTGAAGTGAATAAATACAAATTTTA
This sequence comes from Physocladia obscura, assembly GCA_027596945.1. Taxonomy (NCBI): domain Eukaryota; kingdom Fungi; phylum Chytridiomycota; class Chytridiomycetes; order Chytridiales; family Chytriomycetaceae; genus Physocladia; species Physocladia obscura. Next base: position 10,502 of record JADGJH010000058.1, read on the forward strand.
ATGATCTTTGTAACAGGGAACAGATAAACGTCATCGAGAAGTCGGGTTGGATAAATACGTTGAAAAGGCAGGAGACGGGGAGTATTGCATGCGAATTTGTGAAGGCGGAATGGTTGATGGAGATCCTTGCAATTCAAAAACGGATGAGTTGGGATGTATGCAAGCATTTAAAATTTCGGATATTGAAGTGCCTGGATTTGATTTCTTTGACTTTTGACTGAAGTTTTTACAATAGTCGCTCACTTTCCCCAGCATTATTTATATCATCGGCATTACTTAGATTTAAAGCAAACCCCAGAACAAGCAGAACGTCATCGAATAAATCGTCGAGGCAAGCTGCGTTTACAAAGGCCTCCCAAACAGTAAAATTATTTCCTGCTAATGGTGGTATGTCTGTCTGATTCGGAATAGCGCCATACCAAGCCGATGGTCTACGTCTTCGCTCCGACCCAAATGATTCAGCCGAAGAGTTTTGCATGGACAGATTTAAATTGAGCAAATTTTCATCTGTAACGCGCTCAATGGTCATACTTTCTCTTAGGCAAGGACTTCCACCAATAACGACAAATTCGCACCAACTGAATACCCAACAATTGACAAATGCAGAAATGCACATTTCAAAGCAAGTAAGAAAGCTTGTCATTGAATTAACAACTTCTATAGGCATCCATCCTTTGGCGAGGAAGATTGCCAGAGTGAAATTTTGAAGATACGAAATCAACAGAACAGCTTTGATTGCCAAAAATTGGTTAAATGGACGGCCAGGCGGCAGATCATGATGAACAGCAAGATAAAACGAGAGAAGTGTGAACATGCTGAGACCCATTGTCGAGGCATTCAAAAGGACAATCCAAAAATGGGCAAAATGATACGACATTGACACTTCGCAATAAAAACCGCCAGCGACAGAAACGAGCGTAATTACAATGCCAAAGCAGCGGAAAAATAGCAGTTGGCAAATTCCCAGCTTACAAAAAAGCAGAAAACGGGGATGACTTGGATTATACCTTGCGCAACACATTGGTGGCGGGAACCGCAGCTCCTTTGGGTGATTAATGAGAGATTCCCGCTGCTCAACCCAGGTGTGACCCAAGTAAGCCAAACACAGTGAGAAGAAGGAATACACGGCAAAAGCTTCATCTGTGAATGTCACTGAGATTAGTAAATGGTTAACAACAGTGTTATTGATAGTATTACATAGGTCACGAAATAACGAAATATGAACGGCAAAAGATGGAAAGCGGTAAGAAACAAAGCCACAGAAGGCATAAGCTGGCGGCATCAAAATGATCCGGGTAATATGTCTTTGAAGCGGAGCACGAGACCAATTACGAAAATGTAACAATAAAAGCCGCAGTGAAACAACCACCGCCGCAGCAGTAAATAAGCCAGCGGCGGCCCAGCCAAACGAAGGCCCCTTCTCATTTGGAATGCCCTGTCAAGTATCCAAAGTAAAATATTCCAAACGTTGACACACAATAACTGTCTGTCCCATTGCTTTTAATTTATTCTCACCATATATTTGCCCATTATCACCTCAGGGGGAATTGGCGCCGTGTGAACTGGGCACCTTACTTCATCTGTCATCAATATCAGCCAATCCATCGAATTAATCAAATTTTCGTTTTTCAAAATAAAAATGTTGCAAAATCAGTTCGTTGCTGTTGCGGTGAGTCAAGTTTAGCGTGCGAATACGGTCCAAACAGCGCAAAAAAGATCGTCAATATCTATTTTGCGAATAGTCCCCTTGTTTATGCTCAGCAATCCAATCAAACATATCGAATCGAATCGTTATACTCAAAGCAAAAACACTATAAACGACGGTGACAGCCGTGGCTCCGCACTCTCGCTCCACTGAGAAACTCGCAAAAGGCATATAGTGGGTACGCATCTCTTGTACCTTTTTTTTCCGTTTCAACTGGCTGAAAATCCTATTTTGCTCTCAGCCTCCAATCTACAATCACCTGGGGTGCAGGAATCGGTATTGCCGCCTTGTGGTTGATTGAACCAACTCCAATCGCCAGACGTGATATTCTTCAAGTGAGCAACAGCTGTTTGGATATTTGCTATCGAATCTGATTTTCTTTTTCTTTTTCTGTTGTTCAGAACCTTCCCTTTGTCGGTTTCTACTGGAAAAACAAGCTTGAGGCTAGAGCTCGCGTCGACTAAATTAGTACTCTGAGATCTTTCGAATAAAAGAATCTAAAGCAACTTTATCTTTCAGCAATTTGTGACAATAAAACTAACAAAAAACAACGGGTACGCCCCAAATGACAGCAAGAAATTCTGTCCTTTTTGTTTTTCAAATACTTTTCTGCTTCTTTTCCTCGATTATCCACGCTTATTGTCAAACCCACGACCAAATCCATCTTCTGCCCCATCTGCAGCCCTTCTTCGCCAATGCCCATCAGGCCGTGACGGCGAGTTGTCATACCGAAAATACCGTGCCGATCCTGAATCTACTCTTCGATTATCATCATCGTATTCTGTTCTCGATCGCTTTTCGCGCATAGAATAACTGCTGTTTCCTGAATAATTTTCACCACTCAATGAACGTCGGTGAGAATACGCCGATGACGAGGACGAAGATGGCGTATGCTGCTGCTGTTTCTGTTGCTGTTGCTGTTGCCGAATCGCGGAATTTGCGGAGTTTATAAGATCAATTCGTGAAGATGGTGAATCGTGGTAGTTTGGTGGCATTTTTGCTTTTGCTGTCGTTGTGAATGGTGTTACAGCTGCTATGGGAATTGTTGCTTGCGTTCCAAAATTTGAAGGATTTGGCCTTGCTATGATTCGTTGAGACGATATTTTCTGAAAAGTAGGAGAAATTCTTCCATTTGAAAGATTGGCGAAGTTGTTGGATGCATGTTTTATTGCCGGATACGCCAGAAATTCAGCAAATGGTATGGATGTTCCACTGCTTGCTGGTAGCATTGAATCAGCAGACGATGAAAATGATCCTTTTTGACTTGGTACACTATCTCCTTGCTCAAATTGACTCAAATACGATCGATCATGAATTCTTTCAGCCTCAGCTGTTGTTTGTCTCTCTGTCTTGAATTCAATCAATTCAACATCGCTATCGGAGGATTCAACTTTGATTACATCGGCAACTAAAAAATTATCATACATTAACAAATAAAAAGGAAAAAAAAAAAAAAAAATTCACCATCGCCTTTGCAATTGGATTGAATCATGGCCAAAATTCTTTTCACTTCAGCTTGATCCTGTTTTTCGACAAGATCCAAAATAGCCTCCCAAGCCTCTTGAACACTCTTTCCACCTGCATCAGTTGCATTAAAAACGTCACCATCTTTTACACACTGAATCGCCATCCTTACAAACGCCCGGTCTTGTTTAACTTTTGAGAACCCATGTGCAAGCAAATGCATCCACGTCTCACCACCAGGACTTGTTTTTTTGACTAAAATTCTGTGATTGTCTTTCACGGTAGGAAGGTATTGTGCAAGAAGATGAACATGGAACCGAGCAGCAGCCCAACAAAGAAAGCTTGATTTGCTGCGTTCTGCGGGGAGGATATATACAGGATTAAATCGTGGTGAATCCATGAACTTTGTCATTTGAACTGGGGAAATCCACCCGCGGCTGTACAATTCGAATGGTAAACTTGCTGGCCATGAAGTATTGTTAATGAGTTGATCGAGGCCATCTTCACCGAGGATTACAAGAATTTCTTGGATATTCAAAAACGACGATGACGTGGATGAAGATGAATCTTTTGTATCACTTTCATTGCTTGATGGTGCCGCAGGCTCTTTGTGTGCTTGTATCATCCAAACCAGCCAATTCATGAGAATGACGGGATTACTTAACTCAGAAGCATCCATGCCTGCTTCCGTCAAAACTTCCAGTATCAAAAGCGCCTCTTCAGTATATCCACTCAAAATCGCGAGATCGAATTGTCCCAATGTAAAACTTTCCCAATGGTTTTCATTGATCCATTCAATTTCCAAATCGCACAATAAGTTGCGAATATCATCTGCCTTTAACCTTTTGAGCAACGGCTTGAAGACCTGCAAATTTCCGAAACTTGAGTTCAAAAGCGCGGTTTTCGATGGTTGTATATTCCAACAGGGCTGATGAAATGCTCTATTTGTGCCGTTACCTTCCTCCAACATCAAACCTTCCAAAAACATTCCCACGAGATTATCTCGATCTCCATCAAATAAACGTTTAAAATCATCTTCCACTACTAAACAAGTAAAAATATTCCAAGTTCCTGTATGAGCAGTTTGCAGTAAAGCCCATGGACATATCCCACCAACCGAAAGTTTTCCCGAAATAGTAACAGAAAGAAATGAAGTCAAAAAAGAAATCATGGGATAAGAACCATTTCTAAGCGCGTGAAGTAGTAGAGGATTTTCGCAGTCTTCTGAGCAAAGCATTAGAATTAAGTTCCGTCTTCTTTCAGTTTGAAGAAACTTTCGAAGAACATTATCAACAAGAGAATACGCTGTTGAATCCAAATTGCTTGAACTTGCACCAGCCAACATGCGAATTAGGCCTAATGCGCATTTATTTGTTTCCGAAGCGCCAAATAAAACTGTATCAAGCAAATCTTCAATTCTCGAATTTGAAATAACTTCGAGTAAACACCAAAAATCAGAATCAATCCAAATATTCTTCATTCTTTTTGCTAACTTTAGTAAGCATACACCTACTGCGTCAATAATTGCATGCTTATTTGAAGTGGCGAAAAGATCAAGAAAATTTTTTCTCGTCATCAATTGAGAAAGCTGAGTTGGAGTGAAAATAGCTGAAAAATATGTGGAGAAAAAATCACGCAATGTGGGTATTCCGTCCATAGTCACCCCGTCATGGCTTTCGTCATTGGTATCATGGGTATCATAAAAAAATTGGGAATCAATGTCATCCAGAGAAGAGTAAGAAATGCGCGTGAAGTCAAAATCCATAGACGTTGCTGAATTCAAGAGAACATCCAAAATAAAATCAGAAACATGTTCGAATTTTGTTCCGAAGTCCAGTCTTTTGAAAACCGTGTCAATAAATGTATTATACGCGCGCATTTTTGAGGGAGGATATTTTTTGTTGAAGTAATGTTGGTATTTGACTGAAAGAATCGACTGATATTGTACAAGGCATCGAATCATGTGATTTGGTGATTGGAACGACACTTTAGACGTTTCGTCCAGAGAACCAGAGTCGGGTGGACAAATTTGAGTGAAGTGTCTCAATTCAACAGGCCCGATAATCAACGCGTGCAAAATTATTTCATCAATATTTGGAAAAATTGTAAGCGCGCTTTTCAGCAGCAAATTATCATTTAAATTTTGGGCGACAATTGACGGTTCGGAATTAAGATCGTCTATTTTAATCGATGGCATATCATTATTTTGTTTTGAACAAGAGGAAAAATCGAATTCATGAGTTGATTGCTATTTGGTGAAGCAACAAAATAATATGTATAGAAAGGGGTCAGGGAAAAGGTGAAAAAAATTATTATTAGACAAATACCATAGTTGAGACGGAAGAAGGCCGAAGAAAATTCGCCGACGATGAGAGTGGCATCTTATCCACGCGTGAAAATAGCATACAGATTCGTTCATGCAGCGTACTACTTGTAGTGCTGCTTGGCAGGTCCAATGGCAACTTTGATGCTTCTGCTGTAACTGCACTGAATGAATGCCGCGTCAGCTGCGAACATTTGTCACCGTTGTTGCTTGCATTTGTATTATTGCTGATGCTTGGCTGAATCTTTCGTCAATATTCCATTCAGGCAAAAATGACAGTCACACCTCTTTAAGGACAGGAAGTGCAGGAAGAGCAGGTTGGCTTTTGGTAACTGCAGCGTCCAAAGCAATTTCATCGTCAAGGTAGATCTGGAATTTGGCGATGAATAGGTTTGTTCAAGTGTAAATGAATATTATTGTTAATATTGAAAAGCAAACAGCAACAAACCCTCAGTTTCTCCAGCGAGTTTTTGCGGAAACTCGTTTTCTCGGGCTGACTTTGGGTTACAGCTTCACCCACCAGGCCCTCTGAGTTCTTCACCAAGTCCCCCAGCATTTCTTCGTTCTCGTGTTTTGTGTTCATTTCCACACACAAAAAACCAAAAACCAAACACGAATGCAACAAGGGGTCATTATAGCAAGCTCGGAATCCAGAAACAAGAAACTGGCAAAACTACTACGCGGAATAGCTGTCAAAGAAGTCCGCCCAATCTCGGAATTCCTGCTTTGCCCGCCGAATGCGATTGGTAGCACCACCTACACATGTCTTTGTCTCCTGAATGTTGGTAATGACTCAGGATTGAATGACTACTCTGCGATATGCAAAGCTCTTGCGCTTTTGCCGGGTTTCGTCTCGCTGAAGGTTTTTGAACCATCCAATTATTGGCAAACACTGATATACCAAAAAAAAAGGTCGCCAAAGGAAAAGCGTACTCATTTGCTGTGTTTATTTCTCAAATATATGCGCATTCTGCTCTTCGTATTCTTGATAACGCTTTCTTTGATTCGTCTGCAATTTCGCCCGACACAATCCTTTCTCAAGCTTGCTCGGCTACTGCCAGAATAATACACGCGCTTCCTGCAATATCAATACCTTTTCCAGAATCAGATACTTTCATAGAGCCTGCCGATATTCTCCGAGTTATTCCAGGAATGCATATAATACATAATTTTATTACAACAGACGAAGAGTTGCTTTTAATTTCTGGAATGAACCAGCATCCCTGGATTAATCTTTCGGAACGACAAGTCCAACACCACGGATTTTGTTTTGATTATGATACAAACTATATTGACTTCAACAAGCCTGCTGGACCTTTGCCCCAATGGACTGACTTTCTGATCAAAAGAATGGATGATACTTTAAGTGTATTGACAAATTTGTATCCATCTGATTTTTCATATCGCGGTTTTAATCAACTGACCCTGAACAAATATCCACCAGGGTCTGGTAACCATCTTCAAAAGAAGTGGAAAAAGCAAATTTTAATCTCGCAGCTATTTTTTTTTGTTAGGTATATCACCGCATGTAGATACACACACACGCTTTGATTCACCAATAACTTCGCTATCTCTTCTTTCTCCTGTCCAAATGGAATTCAGAACCCTGTACCACACAACTCCGCCTTCGCAAACGCACAAAACCGTGCAAATATTGCTTCCGGCACGTTCGATTGCGTTCATGTCAGGGCAGGCGCGTTTTGCGTGGGAACATGCAATCCGTGGACGTCGTGCCGACGTGATAAACGGTGAACGCGTAGATCGAGTATTACGCGTGAGTCTTACGTTCCGCGGTGTTCGTGTCGACTCTGCAGAAACTGTATGTAATTGCGAATGGAATGGATTGTGTGATGCGAAAATTGTTGGCGGAGCAGTTCCAGATCGATTAAAAAATCCAAATGCAGTTCATGCTGGAATGAATCGTCACGGTCTTCTAATAAGAAAATGACTTATGTGATTGATAATAAAGATAAATATTATTGACCACCAAATTGTTTATGAGGCACATCTCGAAAATGAGGATTCTAACTATTGCACAAATGATGTGATTCGGTGGGCAATTTTGTTCGGCTTTTCGCCCAAAATTGTGTGACGTCCCTGCATGGTTTCGAACATAGCATTTGGCATATATTCTCGAAATCTGGTGCCTTCCACGCCAAAAACACAAGTCATATCACTTTCACCCCAAAAACACAAAACGCGATCGCCAAATTCCACTCCGACTCTTTTAAAAACTTGATCACGACCACGAATAGGTCCGTTTTTTACTGTTTTGATGTAACAACGTGGAAAACCAGGGTTGTGGCGGAAGTTGAGGTTTTGGGTTGCAACGAAATGCGACTATGGGGAAAAAAAGAAAGAAAAAAATTTTATACGCATATTATACTTCGAAGAAATACGGTAAATATATTTTTATCACCTTATAAGGCTCAGGAATAGCGCCTTGTAAATGTTTTTTTGACCTTTGGCTCAATATGTGCATTCCGATCAAATAAAAGATGAGCGCACCAAAAAACGGAATATAGAAAATACGACCAGCAGGAGGAATTGAATGTTTTAATCCTGCGGGAGCAACAAGAATTAGTTTTTCTACTCTCGTCGGATATTTATCTGCAAAATGTGTTGAAATTCCTCCTCCCAAAGAAAAACCCAGTATGACAACAGCATCAGTCCATTCAACGTGATCTAGCAATTCTAAAAGTTGGGTAGTATATGTTTCGTGATCGTAATCTGCGCCTTTGGCAAAAATAAGTCCGACACCTTGCCTTGTTCGGAAAAATCGCAAATACCTGGAGAATCGGAATAACCCATCCCGTACAGATCGTATGCAAGAACAAGAAAATTTTCGGCAGTCAAAGCTTCTATAAAGTGAGGAAAGACATTTCCCGTGACTGAAGCGAAAAAAAAAATTAAAAATTAAAATTAAAATATTAAAAATAGTTTAATCACGGTTGATTCCATGAACAAAAACCAGCTTTTTTCCCTCAGGATTTCCGGACAAGAAATAGTGGGTTGGACCACGCGATAAATTGGCGAAACGGTCCCGTTCTCCAAGAGGATAGGCAATGTCCAGAGCTTCCGCCGCTGTTGAGTCTGTTTGCGTACCGAGCGAACCGAGACTGCCATTGTCTGCTGGAACCACCAAAACATAGACCAGAGCAAGAACTGCAGCCACGTTGCATACCGCAATTGCCAGTGTCGTGAATGCTGCAATTGTTGCGTTGTTATCAAACATTTCAATTCGTTTTTGTGAGTAAATATTTGTCATCATCGGTTAAACACAGCTTTATCAAAGGATAATTAAATATAAGTATTTATCAAGTTTCTTTTTCTTCTAAAGAATATCGTTGAGTGATTGCACATTTTTTCAGAATGAGGCTTTTATTAAGATTCGTCGCTTCCACGTTTCAGTTTCTGTATTTGCGGCAACTTTTTCGCTCCCATTATAACCTTATATCCACTCTGTGATAACTGAAATGCTTTATAAATGAGCCAAATTATATATCCAATTGCTAGAAGAAAAGAATTTAAAAAATTAGGTAAATTGTAAAGTAAAATCAAAGAAAAATCAAAAAAAAAAAAATCACCAATAAGCAATGCTTCTAAAAATTGATAGACCAACTCCATGAGCGTATTCATGGGACCATTTTTTACAGCTTCTTTGTGTTGAATCACATCCTCAATTGCTTTCAACCGCCGACTTCCAATTTCGTTGATTTCAGTTCCCAATTTATCCATACCTGTTAACATGCTTTTGATTGTCATATCCCCTTCTTCAAGTATACGAATATCGCTGGAAATAGTTTCATTTGACCTTTCTAAGCTCAATTTTAGGTTCATATACTGCGCTTCATGAGTTATAAATTTCGCAGAAATAATTGAAGAATTAAGTTGGTCGGTATTTGATATTTCTTTCAATTCGCCATGCGACTTGTCGTTAGAGATACTGTACGTTTTGCAAATTTCGTCATATGCTTCCAGTCGATTCTACAAATAAATAAATAAAAATAAGAAAGTTGGAAAATAAATTGTTTTTTTTCAACAGTTTTTATTAATACTTACAAGCAACGTATCGCGGCGTTTCTTTGTCACTTCCAAGACAAGAAGCAAAAGTTTCTGCAAAGAGTTGGCAGTTTCAAGAATTTGCTGCTCCGTGTCACGTCCTTCAGCGCTTCTCAATGATGAAACAGTTCCTTTGATTCCAGCATTTGAAGCTGCGTCAATATCTCTATATCGATTCCATCCACCAATTGATCGCTCGTTGAAAGAATCGCGTCGAGCGCTTTTTTCTGTTGATATGCTTGGAGGAATCAAGCTGTTCTTTTTGCGATATTTTAAGGAGTTTTTTCGGCGTCGAACAACAAGATGGTCGGACTTAGTTTCACTTGATATTGATCCTTCCTCAAAGGATGAACTGGTGTTAATTTTTGCAGCTTGATCCAAGCTTTTCTGTTTCGAATTTTTTTTTTTTTTTTTTTTTTTACGGAGGGGTGTATTAAAAAGTGGGGGTAAGAAACGGGGTTTTACCGGCCAAGCCGATTTGATTTTTTCTTTTTCTTGTCACTCGGCGCATTTTGGGAACTCAGATGCTGAGGTTTTTCCTCTGATAATATACTCCTCGTTCCAAAAAGATGTGTCTTTTGTTTCTGATTGCTTGCTTCTTTTTTTCGTCGAGGAATACCAAAAATGTTGTTTGTTCCTTCATCATGCTGGTTGCTTTTTCGTTGCATTCCACCGGCTGTGCGGCTTCTTTTTTCCTTCTTCTTTTTTGTCTCGGAGGTTCGGTTGTTGTCTGTTGCTGCTTCTGGAGGTGAAAGAGGCTCATCGTGTCGGTTTCTACCCAAACTACCCATACCTCTGGTTCCTTTTTTACCACCTCTCTTTTGGCTTTCGTCATCCTCAAAACCTACATTTTCGTCTGCAAATCCATGATGACCTCGACCTCCTTCTCGAGAGTTATTGTTTCCGCCCATCCACTGCTGAAAATCGTCAATTATGCGACCACGATCGGGGCTACGACGAATATTTTTGGTGGAGGTGGTCGAATTCACATTCCTAGATGTGCGCCCTTGTTGAGCAGTTTCACTTTCTTGAAGCATTTTTTGGATTCCGCTGGTATCATTTGCCACGTCATTTGATTCACTGTAAGTCATTGATGCCAATTCGTTTCCCTCAAATATATCCGTGTTTTTAGTAGCCGTTCCAGCAGCAGCATTTGATCCCTCGATCACAAATCCACCGCTGTCAAGAGTTGGTACAGATTTGTTCAACTCTCCGCTTAAAAACATACTTAATAAACGCGGCTCGTCTATTTCGTTCTCTTCGATTTCTTCACGACCTACTTCATTGAAAATTTCAGTCTCTTGCCGTGCGTTTTTTGAAGAATTCATACGACTTCGCGTTGTCATTGATTTTCCAAGCATTGCATTCAATGCAACTGTTCCGCTTCGTAATCGTTTCAGAACCCTTTGAGCACTTGCGGATTCACGAGTACCTGGTTCTGGACTATGCGTGCGTGTTGCTGGCGATGATTCTGATTTTGCCGCTGTCATATCGGTAAGAGCTGATGCCAATGATATTCCAGCAATAGCAGGTGTATTTCCTACACGTGAGCTGGATGGACCACCCATAAATGATATATTTTCAAATCCATAACCAATATTGTTGCTGTTGTTCGGAGATACTATCGATGGACCAACTGCAGTTGGCATCGCATTTGCCGGTACCACTACATCTGTACTATTTACACTCTTCAGTGACCGGTCGCTTCGAGGCCGCGAAAGCCCTGTTTTGAAAATATCCATCATTCCATGGCCACTAAATGTCTTCTTCCTTCCAATACTTCCTCCAGTGCTTCCACTACTGCCTCTTCCAACTTTATCTCCTCCATCATTGCCACTTTTACTTCCCGACTGTCCTGCAATAGCAGAAAAAGTAGATGCAGTTGCAGTTGAAGTTCCAACTGTCGAAAATAAATTTTTTTTCATGGTCAAGTAATCATCGAATTCATCTGTTCCTACTCCCCATCCACCTCGCAACATTCGAACTTTACGCAAGTCCTGTGCCGGTGCGCGAGCTTTTACAGCCGCCTGCCACGCTTCGCGACGATATCGAATCACCGCTAGCAAGTTGTACCCTCCTGCATCTGTTTCACATGCCCGCGCCATCACTGCATACCGAGCCGCGATACGATCACGTGCTGTTTGCGCGCGAGAAAGAGTTGCTACAGTGGGTTGGTGAAGTTGATGCTGTTGACCGGGAGATGGGGAGCCTGTTCGTGTAGATGGAGGTGACACAGAGGATCCAGCGGCAGGATCATATCGGAACGAACTTGTTCGTGGAGGTGGTGGTTTTTCAGCAGACAAAGGAGGCGAGCGCAGCGCAGGAGCGGCACCGCCTGTGCTCGTGAGAGAAATTAGTTTCATCAAAAAGGGGTCATTATTTGGTATTTGCGGAGAGATTGATTCCGAAGCTCGTGAAGATTCTGATGACTTTTGATTTGCAGAGGTAGGTGCAGATGAGAAAAGAGATGGTTGCTGCATGGGCAGAGACGAAAGAGCTGATTTATGCTTGCTCAACAGAGATTTAGGATTGTTATTCTGAGGATTGTTTCTGTCAGATTCGAAGTTCTTCAAAAAATGAAAGTTAACAACTTTTACCATTATTGACTGATCAATCGATATTGCCTCCTGACTTTCTTCAAACGGAACCAATGTTGAATGGTTTCGTGAATTCTCAGACCGATGCGATGCCGGAAGAGGGGGTTGGCTGTCGGGAGGAAGACTTTCGCGCTTCTTGGATTTCTTTTGTTCGACAGATTGTCTTCGAACTTCAAACAGTGAAACCATGTTGTCACTTTTGGATAGCGAAGCATCGCGAGAAGAATCGGTCATTCGATAAAAATCAAATTGATTGTTGTGACTTTTGTCGTATTCGTGTTCTCTTTCATCAGAGGCATGTGAAAGCGATCGTCTGGTTTTGTCATTGGCGCCATATTCAACACTTAACAATGATCCTCGTCGAAATCGATTTCTAAAGTCGTTTTGCGAATCAGCCGGAGTATTTTCATGTTCACCCTCGTCATGGTCAGAGCTTGCGTCACTGTCAATATCCGTTGCCCATTCCGTATTGCCTGTATAACGACCGTCAGATGAACCACGAGAAGACAGAGTACGATTTGTCGCGTAATTTTCTTGCTGCGGTGTTTGAGTATTCGGTGATGGATGTGGCCCAGGGCTTCGTGGGGAATCTTCTCGCAAGGGTTGAATCTGGAAGAAACAAAGGTTATTAAAACTTTCAAGTATAAAACGAAACAAAATAAACCTCAGAAAACGAGCGCTTTTTTATAGCAGGAACAGGGGTTGTACGGGAGTGTTTAGAATAACGCTTGGCACCTTCTTGTTGTTGTTGCAACTGGTGATTGAATTGTTGGGTATTTTCATCTCCACTTTCGCTGGTATCGAAATTGGAAGAAGAATCGTTCGCGACCTCGGCAACGCATGTGACTTTCGAAGAGACTGCAGGATTGAGGATTGAAACGTTAGATTTTTCGCCCGCTCTGGCCTTGCTAGTGGAGGTTGCGATTAAGGGTGAAATTAAATTTACAGTTTCTTGATTATAGATAGAGGTTTTGCTTTCGGCGGTTAAGTTTGAGTCAAAAGCAGTCCTTTCGGCGGTTGCTAATACTGGTGTTGATTCTGGTGCTGACGCGTTGACATTGGTGTTGTCTGCTGTTGGTGTTTGTGTTTGCATTATTTCAACTTGGAGGGTTTGAAATCAGAAATGTTCAGCAATGTTTTCCGCCAAAAAGATCAGATCGTCTCGTGTATGTACATCAACTGAGGGAACCTGGATCATGTTAGCATCAGTTGGTTATAGTTGTATGCACATGTGCAAACAGTTCCATAGCAAGAACGGCTTTATTTAGGCATAAAATTGACCCACACAAGAGGTTTCCAAGAAATTCATAAAGGTTGCAAGGTGTCATTATTGTTGAACAACCTTGACAGGTTTATTGAACATAACCACAAAAAGAGAAACATTCGGACGAAAGATGTTATGGTATTTCCACGCAATTGATTGCAGGAACAGCATTCAAAAATGCCAACCAGAAACACCCAAACCATTTTTAGGATTCTAATAACTAGAAGGAAAAGAAGAAAAAAAGTCAGTTTGAACTCGTACCATCAAGAATTGAAGCTGCAGGAAGTAAGGGTGTAAGAGGAGGTGGAGGAAATCAGAAAATGTCGCGAAACGTCCTTGATATCATCAGGTTCATGTTCGTTGTTGAACTTGAATGAGACAGCCAAAGGAAAAATATTTTCATCCTGTTTCTTTCATGCGGTATATAATGCTATGTAGATTCGAAGGAGATTGAGCGCTTACATAATATACGACGGCCAGGCTTGAATCGATCCAACCAACCTTAGACGACCAATTTTTGGTTGATTTTAAATATTAAAAAACATATAAAAAAAAAGAGAAAAAAAGCTCTTTTCCAAAAGCTCTTTTCCAATTAAAATCTCCGAGCACCGTAACAACTAATGAGGACAAACTTTTAATTTAAAACTCTGACCGTTTCAGAACGAAAGATAAAAAAAAGAACGAAAAAAAATCCACTTCTCCTATTCAATAAACTTCCAATACATATCGCTCTTGCTCTTTCAACGCTTCCAGCTTCTCAGAAGCCTCATTCTCACTCATAGAATTACTAAACGCAGACACCAGCGCATCCCTCACATCTGGGACAGGCCAAGTAGGTCCACACAAGTAAAACGCTCCTCCATCTTTCAACATCATGTCTCCAAGCATTTCAGAATCATCTTGGATTTTATGCTGGATGTACACCTTTTCTTTTTGGTCACGTGAAAACGCAAGACGAAGATGCGTCAACAACCCGTCAGCATGATACGCTTCGAGTTCTTCTCCATACAAGTACTCTTCGGCACGATGGCGCGCTCCAAAGTACAGAGCCATTGGGCCGACTTCGTGGCCAAGCGATTTCTGATATGCACGCTCTTCGACAAATGCTCGGAATGGCGCCATGCCTGTGCCAAGACCGGCCATGATAACAGGTGCTGTGTGAGATGGAGGCAACTTCATAACCGACGGCTTCACTGACACCGTGACAGTCTTTCCGGGTCTCAAGTTAACAAGGTATCTCGTGCACTGACCAACCCTGTCCTTGCCAGATTTGGTTTTCCAGTCCACAACAACGACGAGAAGATGTACGGATGTTGGGTGAACGTTCATACTTGAAGAAATGGAGTAGTGTCTTGGTTTGATGTTGGGGATGAGCGATAGGAGTTTTTCGATCGACGGGTGTGAGGATGGGAACATTTGGAGTACATCAGCAAAAGTAACTGTTTCTTCTTCTTGCAATTTGGCGAGTTCGTCAGCTCCTTCGCCGCTTGCCAAGAAACCAAGACGCTCACGTTCAGCCAACACTGTTGTATGCTCAATGAGGGACTGGAAGAACTTCTTTCCGGGTTTGCCAAAAATATCCACAACTTCGGTAAAAAGCTGCGTGACTGTCCGGAATTCAGTCTCAGTCGTTCCAGTAGCTTCATTTCTTCTGTCAAAGCGAATAATCTGAGATCCATCAGCACCATACCAATCCAAAAACTCCTGCACATGATCTGGGTTGTTTTGTCCATACACTCCCAGAGCTTCCCCTATCTCATACTTCAATCCAGAACTTCCGATATCAAACTCAATATGGAAGACATTGCGTTCGTAAGAGTCAGGCGTCAATCGTCTGTTTTCAGTAACAGTAACTTTAAATGTTTTTTCTGCCGCATCAGGTCTCAACGCACTTTTCAGCCCATACGCCTCCTTGAACATGATGGGCAACGCGGGGGCATACTTTGGAACAATTTTGCCAACAACTTCTCCTGCATCTTCATTATCAAGTCCTGTCAGCTTCTTGAATCCGAATGTCGGCTCAAAAAACGTGGGTAACTGTTGATCTGCCGAAGCAAAAGCCCATTCTCCAGGCGCGTCAAATACAGTAATACCATTAACGGCCGATTTCAATGCGCCAATCTTTGTCCGAAATACAGTACCGTCAGTTTCAGAAGCTTCCAAACCAGCCTCAACCTCTGCAAGAGCTCGCGCTGCATCGACACCATCCCAAAGCTTCGCAAGTGCTCCAACAAGCGCAAGGTTGCGGTAATCCTTTCGGTTTCCACGAAACAGCGTGTAATTGAATGCAATCTTGTCAGCATCGACGACAGCGATACGGATATGGCGATTGTAGAGTTCGCGTTTCGTGGCTTCAGGAATATCTGCAGAAACGTCGGCAATAGTCGGGTTTGCACCTGCGCGATTTATGAGCAGAGTTCCGTTTTTACGAATGGATGCCGCGACATTGAACGACGAAAGAAAAGAGATATTGTGGACTGCTGCATAGTTTGCTGATGTAACAAGAGCAGCGCTTTGAGCTGTTTCAGCACCTTGCGTTTTCGAGAACCGCAAATGAGTTGCGCTGATGGGTTCAACGGCGATTGACGAAGATGTTTGGAAAAGTTGAACATTTGAGGCGCCTTGAGCCTCCAAAAGCTGAACAGCAAAATTCGCAACCTTTTCTGTCTCATCGGATTGCTGGTCCCAAATAACAGCTTCAAAGACATTAGAGTCAGCAGAAGCTACGGTGGAGGTACCAACAATTTCAAAGTCGAATCTATAATCGGTGACATCAAGGTTCTCTAAAAATAATTGAACTGCTACCGAGTTGAAATTTTCGACACCTTCAGCAAATCCACCTTTCAAAATTGTTGGAATCGGTAGCGACCACACAGAATCATCTTGAAAAAATTGGTTTCAATTATATTGAAAAAATAAACAAACATTAAAAAATGCATAGTGAATCACTCACAAAAAGCAGAAGTCACATCCAAAAATAAGGCACCATGAGAACCAGAACCTTGCTCTTTTGAATCATCAATCAAAACAATCTTCTTTACAGTTCTCGGAAGCGCTCCAAGAAAGTGCCTTGCAGACCATGGTCGCAAGAGTCTAATCTTCAAAAGCCCAACATTAATAATATTGCTACCAAACAATCGGCCCACAGCTTCTTCAGCAATTGCAGCTGACGAACCCAAAGCAACAACGACTGTTTCCGCGGTATTTGAACCAATATATTCAAAGAGTTTGTAATTATGACCCAATTGCTCCGCCAAATTATTCATGACGTTTTCAACGAGATCCGGAACGGGGATTGATTTCAAAGCTGAAGCTTGCTCACCAGCATCTTTCACAATCTTTGCAAGAGATGCAGTATCTATAATTGGAACAATCGATTGCTCAGTCGCAATGCGTGTTCCATCATAAAAGTGCAAAAACGGAGTCTTTCCCGCTGAAGCAGAAACATGAGCGACAAGAGCCAAGTCATGCGCCTCTTTGACAGAACCTGACCCAATTGAAGCGAACCCAGTGAAAGAAGTCGCTGTAACATCAGCGATGGAAGGATACACAGTAAACAAAGGATCTTTCTTAATTCCTTGCGCGGCCACATGAAAAACGACTGGGAGATGTTCTTGCGCAATTCTGTGCATTGATGGAAGCATATGTCGTAAAGCTCCTGAGTTTGCAAGAACAACGACTGCTGATCCGTCATGAGCTGCACCGTGGACGACTGCTGCTGCTCCCACACGGGTTTCCACTTGGGTAACCTTATGAGATTTTCCTTTAGCGTTCTTAATTCCATTGGCTGCCCATTTCGCTGGAGATTCGCCGATTGTGGATTCGGGAATAACCTGGTACACAAAGGACATGTCAGAAAGTGCGAATGCAACATGAGCAGCAGCGTCTTCGCCGCTAATAAACTTTGGTAATCCGGCGGCAGCGATTGGTGCTTTTTTTGAAACAATTGCAGCAGGGATTGCGATTGCTTTTGGAATTGTGTTGGGAATGTCTTTGAACAAAGTAATCTCGTCCTTCACGAAAGATTTTTGGACTACAATCTTTTCATCACGCTGGAAGTTCAACTGATAAGGTTTAGAGTCAGTGGCGGCAACAAAGGCTGTTGGAACAACAACTGCTTTGAATCCTTTCTGATAAAACACAGAAAGCTCATCATCAAACTCCACGTCAACATGGTCACTTCCGTATTTGAGGCGAATGACGTGCTGGCCCAGTTCCAGAGCTCGTAAAGCCGCAAAAATGACTGAATTACTTGCTCGCTCGGCATCAGCTGGAACAACCATCAAATCTCCTGCAACCAAATCCAAAATATCTTTGGAAACCAAATTATCTGAAATAACAAGTTCGGCTTGCGAAAGCGAACGAAAAGCTTCAACAGTCAGATGGTCAACGCGGCCAGAAAATCCAGTGCGAATAACGCGAAGCGTCCCCGCCTTAAGCCTCGGCAAATCGGATGCTTGCGAGAGGTAGTTTTTGACGAGGGCGGAAATATCCGAGTCGGTTAAGTCTGCTAGTGTTTCGACCGACCATGTTTCGGAAACTTTGTTGATGAAATTCATACGACGGTTATTTGACGTAGCAGATTGATCTGCCAGCTTCAAGTGTTGACGCAGTTTGGCCAAATTTTCAAGTGCGGAACCGGCATGCGTCGGAATCGAGTTGACAATTTGTTTACGTAACTTGGCCGCTAATCTTGGGCCGTTTCCATTTGTTTAAATTGGGAATTGGTTATACTTTTTCAAAAAAAAAAAAATGTCAAAAAAAAAAAAAAAATACCAACATTATCGCAGGGGTGAGTGGCAGAAAACAAAGGCAAACCTGATCTTTGTAGGTGGACATAAAGAAAAAGTCTGATAGTTCGGATGCAGTGGCAACGTTAACGGGAACGGCATTCGCGCGGCAGAGAAGCGCAATTTGGCGGGCACGGTCACGGTCGGCACCTGTTAAGCAAACAAACACCAAAGATGCACCACGCAAATCGGCGGCATCAAATGCGCGGGTCTCGTGCACCAGAAATTTGCCGGTGGTGAGCAGTTGACGCAGTGCAGACGAAACTGCTGTGCCGTGTTCGGTGAGAATCGTCACATGCGCGCCAGCCTCCGCCGCAAAGGCTGCGCGTGATGCAGCCGCCTGATCTCCCCCAACAACTACAACCTTTTTGCCTTGTTTGGAGATTAGAGATGATTGTCACTTTTGGCGGTGTAGATAAAGAAAATATAAAAACCAAGCAAAAAATTGCTGTTCACCTGAAATAGCCCATGAAACAATCAGTGATGAAGCTGGTCCTACTGATTCTTTGCTGTTGCTGTCTTGTTGGTGTGATAACACAAATGACTCGGCACTTGCTGGCGCCATGTTTCTTGGTTTTTGGTTTTTTTTGGAAAGCAACGTTTCAAAGATTGTGATGATTGCGCAACCCAAATCCAAAATTGCGCAATCACCGTCACGTGACAAACGGCGTGACAAATTTTTTTCAAAATCATGACTTCAATGCCGAAAATGCTCTTGAACACTGGCAAAAAAGAAAGGAAAATATAGAAATTTGAACTCAACTTATTAATAAATCAATGCTGACTTCACAAATTATGAAAAATCCTTGCATTCAATACTCCAAGAGAGTGTGTGTTCCTTCAGGCATTTGAACATAATGGTAAGTGGTGCAGGCCTCTTACTATTTACTAGTGAACATATCAGCCTTTTCACTGGTTGTCTGTTGATTCTGTTTTACATCCCTGCTGTAGAGTGCCATATTAGTAATGACAAGTAGTATTTGTTTAATCTTTTTGCAATCAACTTGCAATAAAATATAAAATTAAATTATTTTTTTATTTTTGTTTCGTCAATTTCCTGTACCAGTTACTCATTTTTGTCAACACACCCTTTTTTTTTTTTCCCCTCATTCATTGGCTTTGTTTATCTGGTAACTTTGCTTCGCCTGTTACTCGCTCAGCTCGTTCACAGAGCTCTAATCACTCATTCTCTAGCCGTTGAATTTCGGCGGCAATGGCCTTGTCGAAACGAGAAAAGAGTGTCGCGGCATGGTCCTTGGCGTCGGTAATCATTTCGGCGAGCAGCGATGGGTCGATGGAGCCGTTGCCGCGCTTCCTGACAGCGCAGGGGCGGCCGTCGCGCGTGACTGCGACGGCAAGATGCACGTCGGCGCAGGCCTCCTCGAGCGGCGTGGGGTCGACGAGACAGAGGCCGCCAACGGTGAAGAGCGACACGAGGACGGGCAGACGGTCGGCGCCGCGGATGGGCTCGGTCTCGTCGTCGGCCACGGTCAGCTCGCCGGTCGCCGCGTCAACGTCGGCGCGGGGGATGCGCGCGTGCACGAGGGCGGCGCGCGCGGCGGCGTAGATGCGGTCGAGCAGGTTGCCGTTGGGCCGCAGCACGAGCACGTCGACGTGCACGTGCCAGGCCAGCGCCGAGTGCGCCACGGCCAGCGCGCCCAGGTCGAGGCCGTCGGCGAGCAGCGTGGCCACAAAGTCGGCGTGGTCGAGGCTGGTCTGCTCGAGCTGGCGTGGGTCGGCGCGCGGCAGCAGGGCGGGCGCGCAGTCGACGGTGCAGGCCACGCGGCCGCGTCGTCGCCGCCGGCGTTGTCCTCGTCGTGCGGCGGCGTCGTCGTCGGCGTTGTTGTCGGCGGCGTCGTCCGCGTCGCTGCCGTCTTCGGCGTCGTCGCCGTCCGCCTCGCCCAGCGCCACCTTGACGCCGACCAGCACGGCCGACTGCGCTGATTGGCTCGATCCCGCCAGCGCCCCCAGCAGACTCGACCCGCTCGCCTGCGCCACCGGCCCCAGCGTCAGCGCAAATTCTCCCTGGTCGCGCGTCTGCTTCCGCGTGCGTCCGTCCGCCCGAATCCCCAACCCACCACTCGCCACCCCGGCCTCGATGTACTGTCTTTCAAGTTTTCGGTCAGCACAAGCCCCTCCACGAGCAAAAAAAAAAAGTGTATTCACCTCACCGTTCACTACGCGACAACATGTCTCTTTGGTTTTCAACAAAAAATTTAAAAAATTTAAAAAATTAAAAAAAATGAAAAATCATTTCTCTTCCTCTTTGTGCCTTTGCCCTGGAAACGCCATAAAATTATGCGCGTCGTCCGGCGAATTTGTGCAACTCCAATCCCAATCTTGGCCCCATTTTATCCTTTCGCAATGATGTTTGTGCATCAAATGTCCTGTGCAATAAAATCCCAGTTAGTCAATCAAATAAACAAAAAAAAAAACTCTCACCATAACTCAGTGGACTGAAATCTAAAAACACGAAAAACACTATTGCCAGAAACAGCCCAGCGGCAATAATTTTAATCCGTTTTGCAAGTTTGTAAGTCACAATTTCAAACATTAGGCCAATCGACAAGACTGCAAAATACAAGGCTGGAAAGTAGTGATGCAAAAACAGCTGCCGTTTCATCAAAAAGAATGGCACGTAATGAAATAACCATCCTGAAATGACCAGTTCTGATGCATTTCTGATTCTGATGAAAGGTACTGCAATAAAAAAGAAGAAAAAAAAATTATTATATAAATGATTGTCAATAATCTCAGTATAAACACAAATCTTACTTTCATGTGACACTGACACCTTCCTTTTGACAATCAACAGCGCAGCAAAAAAAACAGCCGCGCTAAAAAAAATTGCAAGAGTCGAGCCAACCCAAACAATCGGATTTCCAATCATGTAAATCTGCCGTCCATCAGAGTTCTGTTTGCGATTCGTCCAGTATTTGATTCCACGCACAAGAAACGGCCACGAACTCGGTCTTGATTCGTACGGATGCGAATTTGTCAAGCCCGAATTGATTTCCCACATGCGTGAATTCAGTTCAACGAATTTTGACCAAAAGCCGGGACTTTTTTTAGTTTTTATTTATTTTTTTTGATCATGTTTGTTGACTCCAACGATGTAGGAAAAAGAGTGTGTATCTTACATTTTGTAATTGACTTTTTTTGCGTTTGTTGGTACTGTTTAGGAAAGTACGGACACATACACACACAAAAAAAAACCAAAAACATAAGCCATCAACATTAAGGGGATAGGAATTAAAAAATAAAAATAAAAAATAAACTCACAAAATTGATTTGAATTCGCTTCAATCCTCCAAATCGCTTCAGGCCTGTTGCCATTCTTCGCACAAGTAACCTCCTGCTGTGAAAACCCTGTACGTGTTGTTCCAGTTTGAGTAACGCGTCAGTCTTTAAAAAAAAAAAAAAATTCACCCCATTCCGGCAACCGTTTCTTTTGCGAAAACAACGCGCACATTCTAACAACATGCACAAATTTGACGCTCGAATGCAACGCTTGCACAACATCCCCGTCTTTGCCGCCGACAACTTCAACGCGCCAGTTATCGTCAGTGTCGCGCGACTTTTCGGTGCCGAACGCTGACACTTCGAAATGGTATTCGTTGTCGGTTACTGGAGCCGAGAATTTATGGCTGCGCACGCGTTTTCCGGTCGGGACGTGCATGAGACGGATCACATCGCCGTGACGGAGCGGTTCGAATGATACGATCGTCGTATTGAAGTTTGGAGTCCACGTCATTTTTTTTTCGAACCGGAATTTACTGTTTAGATCTTTTTATTATTATTATTATTTGAATTCAGAAAAAAAGAGGAGTAGGGAGAATCATATACAACAAAAAATAAAAACAGCAAAAAAAAAAAATTATTTTTTTCTCTTCTCAAATACCATCGAATTGATACAACGTGACTTGCTGTTGTTTACTGCCCGTCGGATAATCGTGCAAATGACTGTGCAAATAACCGCCAGAAGTAGCTTGATGCCTCAAACTAACAACACTCCCAAACCCAACATCCACAAACACATCTTTCGCGCCCGAATCCACTCCCTTCAATCCCGCCTGAAACTCGGGACTCATCAAGCTCGTGCCGGTCCCGGACAACGGGAGTGCCCAAAAATGTACGCGGAACCAAAACATGTAGATGAACAAGGGCGTCACAATCAAACAGACTGCGCGCGCACCGAAATGGCGCGCAAAGATTTTCGGCGTGACGCGGGTCGTGTCGCCGAGGAGGAACCAGAGCTGGACAATAGTTTGGGTGCCGATTGTTGCGACAGCGAAGAGGCCAACCCATTTGACACTGCATGTGAGCCCGAGCGCGACGCCAGTGCCGAAAAGCGATTGATACCACGCGCGCGAGAATGGACGGTCTTGGAAGGATTGAAATCGCGTCCAAAAAAAAATCGTGGAGCCAAGAAAAAAAAGGAGGCTGGAATCGAGAAGAATAAGGCGGGAGTGGCTTTGTATGATTGAGAAAATAAAAAAATACGCAGGCGTCGCCGTTAAATTCAAATTGTTTGATTGAAAAAATAAACACTAACGCGATTATTCCGTTCTCAAATAACCAACAAGCGGCACTAACAGTGGACGAAATATTCCCCATTCCAAAATTACGACAGGTGCAATACGAAATCGGAATCATTGCGACGCCCAACAACGCTGGAATAAATCTCATGAAAACGTACGGCACATGCATCCCGGTATATTCGGCTCCAATTTTCGCAAAAGTAAAAGTGGTATTATAAGATCCCATTCCGCCAATAATCCCTGCAGCAGCGAAAATTAATTTCCCGAGCGGTGGATGAACGTCCATAAAGAATCTTCCGTTAATGTACTTTTATACCGGCGAAGGGGTGAGAAACATAAAAGAAAAGAAAAGAAAAGTATACTTTTGTGGCATGGTGGCCGAAATGCACTTCGTCAAACACCACCTCTGCCGGCTTCGATAAATTATAGAACCGAACAACGAGACCAATGAAAGTGAGGATAGCGATAATATTCCAATTGTATGATTTCGAAATTGGCGTCATTGCAAGCTGGAAAAACAATTGGTTGAATTGACAGAAAGACGTTTGGATTTGCACCTTATGATCATCTGCACCCGCAGATCGCGAGCTGCGGGTGCGGAACAAAGGCAGTGATGGCAATAAATATCGCTTGTCTTCCACATCGTCAGCTGTGTTTGTTGCCTTCCGTCGCCGTTGTTCCACCATAAATCTTCCTTATTGCCAAATCTTGGAAAGAATAGAATGATTTTTCGAAATCTCTCATTTGGTTATTGGTCATATTTTTTTGCAATATAAAAGAACTTACCATAACATCCAAAACAAATTGTTGTATTTTTTTACCTCAGATTTATTGCGATCCATGAGTGAAAAGATAATTTGCATAAATTGGATAAATTGCGGAAAATTCAATCGCAGATCAGGTTGTAATAATGAGCACAATTCCACAACCCGCAAATGCTGGACGCTGGCTGTACTTGCCAACAGCAGTAGCAGACTCGATAGTTTCAACAGCTGAAGGAGCCCGCGCCGACGCCGCTCCATCAGAGTACGCCGCTTCCATCGGATATTCTGACTTCTTTGTTTCAGAATTAACGTCCGATTCAGAAGACTCGGAAACTGGTGTTAAACTCACGCTTTCCCAGCGCAGAGCTCGCCACGAAGATCGCCGTCGCTCAGGCAGAAAAGCGCACGGACATGCAAACAAATGGACTCCGAAATCCGCAACCACATCAATTGCAACTGCACCAACAGCAAGTGCGCCATCTGTTCCTGCACTCACGACGCAAGTTGGCGGAATTTCTCTACAAAATCGCCAAGAAATCTACGCCTCACCTCCCCGCTCGCCCGGCGGGTTCCACGTCCCGGGAACACCGGAAGCGCTTCTCGAAACATTGAATGTTTTGTCTGCGCGAATTTCTGCTCTTTTGACTGTTGGGCAGTCTGCGGATCCGACCATCCGCGCGCAGCAAACCGAGGGAGTCAGTGCCGCGTTGGCAAGCGCAGCGTTTGTCCTCGATAGTATTGACGCTGAGGCCGGTGCGGATGCAGCGACGCTAGCAGGAGATTCGAAGGAAGTTCGTGCGGAAAAATTAATTGTGCTTGGCGATAGGTTGCGCGTTGCGGGCGAAAAAATGCGCGATGTTAATTCATTGGATGGATTAGGGCAGACGGCTGGGGCCAAGCATGCTGAGCGCCAGAAAGACCGCAGAATTGATACTGTTATCCGCCGCGTGGAACGCGAAATGAAGAAGGCTAGCATCTGACACGTCTTCACATATTGTGAGAAATGAGTGAAAAAAAAGAAAAAAAGGAAAATTAAAAATTCGACCGCGCCACTCTCACGAAAAACACACCGAGACACAAGCATTTGAAACAGACAAAGCACGAACAACAGAGCAAAAACAAAGCAAGAATGGAATATCTTGGTCTGGAACACCTGCACGATGTAGAATCTATCACCGGCAAAAGCGATGGCAATGCCCCTCTCGTTTGCCAGCAGAGCCACCCAGCACTCACCCCACAGCAGCCAATGTCGGTTTCCGTGCCAACCTCATCGTCTCTGGGTATACTCAAAAGGTGAATGAGTCTTACGTATTATCATTATGCTTTATCCTTCGTTTCTTTCGTCTGATCATGCTTTTTTTTTTTTTTTTTTTGATCGCACTTGTCCACGTACAGCCAAAAAAGACATCGCCACCGGCGACTTTCGCATCAAATATTACAACCTCAAGGCAGTGCACAAGCAGAACACTTTAACCCCCTTTCTCCGCACTCATTAAAATCCCATCAATCGTCATCCGGATTTACAGTACCAACAACCACAACAACAACAACACCGCGTCCAAGCTCTTCTTTTCTCAAATCAATCAACGAGCATGCCGTACTTGCTCGCTACGCTTTCACCACGTTTGACCACGCCAAAGTTTGGTCCAACCTTAGCGCCATTGTTTTCACGACGGCATTTCAAACTGGCGCCTCCGAGTCGGCACGTCTTGAAGCTGTCGCATCGCTTGCCCAAAACTGCTTAGCAGAGATTCATGAAGATATTGGCGGTTCGACAGCAGTGGCGGCGGCTGCTGCAACGGGGGCGGAAAATGGAGCAAAGCATTTGTCTTCTCTATTTGATGTTACTTCTGCAGCAACGTTTGATGACTGCAGTGGCGGCAGTTGTGGTGTAAGAAATAACATTGGCGTTACTGCTGCGACCAAATCTGGCGTTACAAGCGGCAGCGTGTTGGAGCAAGTCGAGACGCATTTAGTCAAAATCTTGGGGTTGGTTCGTGAAGCTGTTCAAGTCAGCGCCACCACCGCTGATCTTAGCGAAACCAATAATACACCAAGCGACATCAAGGAAGCAGAAGAAAAAGAGGGGGAGGAGGAGAAAAAGAGGAAGAAGGAAGGGGCTGAATGTTCCGAAGACGAATTATCTGAGAGTAACGTTGACAAAAATGTAGAAACGACTTTGACACCCGTGCATGGTACCGAAAATCAACCAAATACTGTTGAGAAACTTGGTTGTGAGAATGAATTTAGTTCTCCAAAGAGCAATAGCAAAGTTCCCGATTTTGATAAGGATTGGATCACAGTAGAAAGTGGTGATACTAGTGATAGTGATGCCAGTGAAAGTGATACGGAATGGGATCTTTTATAATCTTGTTTGTAAATTTTTTTTTTTTTTTTTTTTTTTGAAAATGATTTTTTTGGTTAAAAAAAAAATTTTATTAAAAAAAATTTT
>JADGJH010000059.1:15530-35985 GCA_027596945.1 Physocladia obscura
CTCTGAAATCACAGATTGAGGAGATTGAACGAGACGATCTTGTCAAAAAATTCCAAGCATCAGCAGAAAGACATATTTGGGACGCGCAAATGTTTGAGTTTTATTTAAACAGCAACAAGAATCCATCATTTCCTTAAATTCAATGAAAATCCAAACAACTTTTTCACAAAATATTTCACAAAAGCACTGACAAATTATTTCAAAAACTGTAAATTTTCAAGAAAACCAATCATGTCTCCATAAGTAAGTCAGTTGGTGCCAGTAAATTCATCATTCTGATTGTTTGACCCTTATGCCTGTTCCCGTTCTAGTATCTCACAATCTCCTTCAGTTTTGAATACCATTTGCCTGTTTTAGATGTTAGGAATGCTCCTCTTTCCAAGTCTAAGAAAGTACCAATAAAAAACAAGTTTTCAGTTAATAGTTTAATAATTTTCACTTAATTTTGGTGGAAATTCATATCATTCACTTTTTGAATTACTTCAAAAGGCATTTCTCCAATTACATCTTATTTTCCTAATACTTGTTTCCTTTTTTTAAGATTTGTGTATTTCAATAATGGTTCAGTATAACCATGAACTGTTGCACTAGAATCCATAATGGTCTGGGATTTTTTCTCACGAATTCTGTCCATTTTTCTAATAGATGTGGTATTGTTGTTTTCATTCATAAAATATCCCTATTATCATATTTTTTTTCTTATTTTGTCAAGAATTTGTTTATAACTTCATTCAAGTGATTCATTCTATCAGCAATTGTGAATTTACTGTTCTTTCTTTTGTGTCGTTGGATTTATGTCTTCCTCTTTTGAGGAATCCAAATTATCCTTTGTATCAGCAATATTATTACTTTTACAGCTATTCAACTTGAAATGGCTTGTTTTCTTAAAATCCAGTTTTGTTTTCTTTTCTTTTGCAGCTCAGAGTTTTCTTCAAGAACTTCTATATCATTTTCAAAATTCACAATTTATTTCCTTTTTCTATGAGTTTTTCATGAGCTGCAGTTCTGACCTTTTATTTTCTGTTGAACAGCTTTTTCCGTGGAGTGGGCACACTTTTGGATGGATTTCATGGGACTCATTCAGTTTTTGGATTTGCAAATGGTTATCCAGCAACACTTATCCCATGGTTTTTTCTTTTCATGGTAAGTGCACCAATAAACTTCAAATTTACCTTTATTTGAACCAGTTCCAGATTAATAATTCATGTTAAAATTTTTAATTTGGTTTAATTTCCTTTTCTTTAATGGATTTAATTCTGAAGATTTAAATTCTTCTATACATTCAAAACTGGTAATGTCCAATTTATAATTTGCTGCAACAGCAAGCCACCAAGCTTTAATTAACAGAACCATCCAATAATTATTCTTTTAATGTATTTCTTAACTAAAATCGTCAAAGTGAAAACCAAATTCAATGCCATTTACAGAACTTTGTTGATAATTTTGAAGTGAAATCCATATAAATTTCATGCTTTTCATGCTTTTCATGCTTTTTGACATGGACTAGCTGATTAAATGACAACCGTAGTTTGTTTATTGCATGGCCCAAAACTTGCAATATCAACAAAACACATTTTCTGAACCATAACTCCATTTATGGGGTATAAAAACACAGCAGTATAGCAGAATTGTTCAATACATTATTTACAACTGTAAATAATATTACAATTATATCTGTAAAATAAAGAAATGTCTTATTGGTTACAAACACAATGTGCTTGATTGTTCTGCCACACAACAGCATAAATTATAGAATAATGCAAATACAAGTATATTAGACCAACAACTTGAATATTACAACTAGTTATCAATAAGAGTAATCAGCACACTTATTGAAAGAGTAATCATCACACTTATTGAAAGATTCTGTTTTTTGTTAATAAAAGATTCTTTTCGTCTTCTACACAACTTGAATTTATTCTACCTTTAACATCCCTTGTTAATAGTACAATTTTAATTGTCCCTTTTCAATGATACCATTTCATGTCCCCTTGTCAATTTTTTATTTGCAAATTGTTTAATCTATGTTTAATTGAAAAGTTTATATGAACAAATATATATCTTATCACAGAGTGATAACTCGTGCAGACACCCCCATTCATAATTGACACCATATGAGTATATGTGTGACTTGAATTATATTTTTCTAATAAAAGAAAATAATGGACAAAGTGAGAATTTCTTGTCATTTTATGTTATTGAAGCTCAGTCAGTGTGAATGTTACATTGTTATATCATAATTATGGTAATGAATGATTAACTTAATGTTTGAGCAAATAAATTATGTTGTAAATAGCAAAAATATGTTTATATTTATTTTGTGCAACCAACAATAGATTGAACAGGTTGAATTGAAAAGTTTTTATGGGAAATAAAGATAATATTATCACAGAGTGATAACTCATACACCATTGTCTCATTTATCCAAAATCACAATCCATAAATTGCAAAGTATTCTTTATAATCATCAGTTGATGTAATATAAATATGTGTGCGATTTGAATTGAAAATAATGTGTCAAAATAAATGAGAATTTTGTATCAGTGAATATAAATGTGACATTGTTATATCATAAATAATAACGGTAATGAATGATTAACTAATGTTTGACTGAATAAAGTGTATTGTAAATAGAAAATTATAAATGTGTATTTATTATGTCAACATACACTGCAGGTCATCTTGTACCTTAACCCTTTTAAATTGTTGTCACAAAACAACTTCCTTCACTTTCTTTTTTGTAAAATTTATTTTGTTTTTTGTGCTTGAAGTAATATTACTCGGTGTAAATGTAATTGAAGAAGTATTAATATCGTTAGATCATATAGTTATTAATTGACCACCTGTACTATTACCACCTAATGATAAAATCATATTACTTCCACTAGCTTGAATATAAGATATTCCCGCAAATGTTGGAGTAGTTAAAACAATTGAACCACTTAAATCATATTTATTTAATTGAATAGTTGAATTATTTAATAATAAATTACTTTTTGTACTTTGCCATTCTATTTGTCCACCTGCATTTCCATAAATATTTAAATTACTAAATGAACCAATTGTACCAATATTAATATTATAATTTGAATTTGTGTTATTAGAAATAATATTTAAATTATTTGTTGTATAATTAATTGTATAACCATCTGGTATTTGTAAATTTCCACCTATTTGTAATTTATAATTATTTTCTACTATTAATCCATTATTATGTATAGTTAATATATTCTGTAAAATATATTGGAATAAAACTATTTGTATTTCTTAATACATCAGGTGATTCAATATAATTTGAACTACTTGTTGATGTAAAGTATAAATTATGTAAATATGTATCTTCTAATGCATTTACAGTTTTACCAATATATAAACTACCAATCACACACCCGCACAGTTTTCTCTGTGGAGCTTCTCTAATAAAAATTTGAATTTCAAAAATTTTTTCTTCGGGTAGTGACAAATCAACTCAACTTTGAATGGTGTGCGATTGCTCACTCGTTAGTGAGCGATAGTGTGATGGATATTAGTGACAGTTTTTGCTCAAATGATGGGTGTGTTTGATTGAGACTATTGTGTGACAAATCAACCCTAACTCAACTTTGAATGGAGTGTTTTATTCTCACTGAATTTCAGTAAACAATGATGTGACAATTTTAGTGAGACTCTCTGCTTTTGAATGAGAGTATTGAGTGTCGTCAACTCAACTTTGAATATAGTGTTTTATTTACACTCAATGATAGTGATGAATGATGTGATAGATTTATATGGGATTATTCGCTAAACATTGTGTTCGTTTGAATGAAATGTGTATTGTGTGGTCAATGAAAAAGTCCGCTTAGCCGGATTTTTTGTACTAAAAATAGACACCTTACATCAACGACTATTTTAATTTCAATTGAACGATATTTACTTAAAATTATTTTCTTTTATAATAATAAAACTATGACTATCACAATTCCATCCACAACTGTACGAAACAGGTTCTTAAAGACCCTTCCTTTTGAAACAATCTATAAGGACTCACGTAATGAACATCACTATGAAGTACAAGAACGTAAAATTAATACCACTCTTTCGAAAGTGGGTGTACCTTATTTTGGTTCAAACGAGCCTGTTGTTATTGAAGTACCTGACAAAAATGGATGAAAATGGTCAATCCAATGAGAGCCAACATTAACCAATCAATGAAGGAACGAATTGTTGAATTAGAAGAGACTGTCAAACGATTACAGTCTGAATTGAATGAGAGCGATTTCGAGAAGCTGTCGGTGATTGAAGTAAAGCATTCATCCGGCCAGCTGAACTTTTTCTTTGGCCACACACAATACTCTTCACATTTCAGCGAAAACTGTCACTGAAATAAATCACATTATTCATCACTAGCATTTAGTGAGAATAAAACACTTTATTCAAAGTTGAGTTGATTCGTCACAAGAATGAACTTTCTTAGTGAACACTCTCACTCAAATCAATCACACTCTTCGTCACTGTATTTGAGTGTAAATAAAGCACAACATTCAAAGTTGAGTTGATTATCACTACCCGAAGGGAAAATCTTTGAAATTCAAATTTTTATTAGAGAAGCTCCATAGAGAAAACGGTGCGGGCGTGTGATTGGGGGGTTGTTTTTCAAATTTTCTTTTTGGTAAAGGACACGTGAAGAGCACACGAAAGTCACGACATCTGGAAATGAACCAACCAGAACAGCAAACACTGCACCAATTCTACCAGAGTCAGCAATCGGCAGATATACCGGGAGAAACAGACAGTGCAGCAACCCATGCTGAAGCAATACAGTCTAACTCTCAACCAGCAGCAGCTAAAGGAGCATCAGCACCACCAACAGTGACGGAACACGCGTATTCGCAATACTACGATTACAATCCAAGCGAAGTAACTCGCCACGCGCTACCCGATGGCTCTCATGCGCAATTTTCGAGTGACCTCCAGCAACAACACCACGCCACCTTTTTTGCAAGTTTTCTAGTGGTGTGCTTCAAAACAAAATTATATTACAAACTGATTTTGTTGAATGTATTAGGACCGCCATAACTTTCCAGACTTTCATGCGATAAATGATGGCTCCAGCGCGGAATTTCAAACTCACAATTCTCAATCCACGTGTACGCCGTCGCAAGAACAACACGAGTTGGAGCTCCAGCAGCAAATGCAAATGCAGCAACAGTTGCCACAGCAGCAACAAGAACAGCAGCAGCAGCAAAATTTCGAAAATTCATCTCTGCTAAACAGCAACGAATCTGTTTCAAATGACAGCCCTTCTGACAGTCCACAACTTTCCATTGCAGGATTAAAAAAGAGTCACAAAGATGTTGAGAAACGGCGACGTGAAAAGATATCGACTGGAATTTCTGTATTTACTGATTGCTTTCTTTTTGCATTTTTCCGCTTTTAATTTCTTGTAAAATTAACACATGATTGTTATAAATGCAGGACCTTGCAAATTTGGTTCCAGGTGCCCACGACCAGAAAAAAGGAAAGGTTATTCAAAAATCAATAGAGTTTATTACTGAATTGCAAGTGAGGGAAAGACAAACTCGTGAATTGTGGAGTGTTCAAAAAATTGTGCTGGATAATCAAATTCAACAGTTGAGCCATCAAGTTGAGGAATATCGCCGTGCGAACGCAGTTTTACATCGCCAAATCGCAGAATATGGTTTGAAGTAAAGCTTTTCTTTTCCTTTTTTCTATGTGTATCTTTTTTTTATATTGAAATAATGAAACAATTGGGAGAAATATCTTGAGTTTGAGCAGCCATAGCCTTGGCAGCTCTCTCTTTAATTGCACGAACGGCCAAATAAGTTATCCCGCCAAGCAACAATGTTCCACAAACAGAAACACCAATTAGAATCCAAACATAGGCACTCCCCAGAGCAAACATAAACCGTTTGTAAACTTTTTGAAACCAGTCCTTCTTTTCAAACGCACATCTTCGCGGACATTCGGATCATTCACTCGGTCTTTAACTTCCTGGCCGGCAAACTTGTCAATGAGATTCTTCGGAAAAAGCATTGACACCAGAAAAATCATGCCGATTATGAAGTTGGTTACGACATTGCCAATATTCTGAATTCGTTTGTTGGAAAGGAAGAAATACGCCAGAAGGACGTTAGTGGCAATGCCCACAAGAATGGGAGGAGCAAGAATGCTGATTTTCCCAGTCGCACGATATTCGAGGAGCAGACAGTAGAGTACCGGAACGGCGGAAATGAGATACCCATCCCACAGAGCTGCATCCATCTTTTGCACGATTCTGGAAATGATTTGCGGGAATTGTCATTTGGTTCAAATCAAATTTTCATTCAACAAAAAAGACAAAAAAAAAGAAACTTTGACGAGATCTGAAAGTTTGGATAATCAGCAAGGTTGTATAAAGAAATAAAAATGAAGTTTTTATTAGCGAATCCATGATTCCTGAAAGTTGCGGTTGGCGCAGTGCTCTGGGAAACGAGTTATAGAAATTTTCGTGTCGCAAAATGGGTAATGAAATCAAACGCTGCCTCCCCCCACTATTTGCGAAAAACTGGGGTGAAAAAATTATTCAGAATTGTTTTGACCACTGCTGCTGCTTATTTGAAGTAATGGAGTTGGAGAAGTGTGCAAAAAGATTTGCTTATTTTCTTTTTCTTCACGAAAGATGAGATTATTGTTGGCGCGCTTTGCGCCACTTTGTCTGCGAAACACCGCCACTAGCCCTACCGCCAACATTGGCGGCCGGAGTATTAAACCGACAACGGTACTCAGCTCGGTATTGTCTGGTGCGCACTCTTTCTCCGTGCTTGCGATTCAAATCATTCATCCACCCGTCGCGCGAATACTTATTGATTGCAACAAAATTCAGCTTGCCAGTACTCCTCCTACAGTAGAGTAAAGCCGCATGTAAATATCGGTACCATCGGTCACGTTGACCATGGAAAGACTACCCTGACTGCTGCAATCACAAAAGGTATGTTTTGACTTTTTCCTTTTTTTTTTTTCTTAATTCAAGCTTTCTGGAAACTTCAGTTCTCGCAAAAGGAGGATCTGCTAAGTTCGTCGACTATAGTGCTATCGATAAGGCTCCCGAAGAAAAGGCTCGTGGTATTACAATCAACTCAACACATGTTGAATACGAAACTGCGAAGCGTCACTACGCCCATGTCGACTGTCCCGGGCACGCAGATTACATTAAAAACATGATCACTGGTGCTGCTCAAATGGTTTGCAGCATCTTCTTTCATTATATTTGTGCTTTTTTTTTTTTCTTCGATTTGCACCTCAAATATTTTTATGCTTTAGGACGGAGCAATTATCGTAGTTTCTGCCACCGATGGACAAATGCCACAAACTAAAGAGCACCTGCTTCTTGCCCGTCAGGTTGGAATCGAATCTATTGTAGTTTTTGTCAACAAGGTAGATGCTGTTGATGACAAGGAAATGTTGGAACTCGTGAGTATTTTAATATTTTCTTCAAACACTGGCTATTTTACTATATTTATTTTCTTTTCCTATGTTTAACAAAAACCAAAAAGGTTGAAATGGAAATGCGGGATCTTTTGTCCGACTATGGATTTCCAGGAGACAAAGTTCCAATCATCATGGGATCTGCCTTGTGCGCCTTAAACGACACCAACCCAGAACTCGGAGAACAATCTATTATTAAGCTTATGGAGGCCGTTGATGAACATATTCCTGTCCCAACTAGAGATTTGGACAAACCGTTTTTAATGCCCGTTGAAGGTTTGCACAAAATAAACAAACAACAAGCGAAATCAAAAAAATTGAGGAAAAAAAGCATCGAAATCTTCATCTTTTTGTCTCAAATTTTATTTTGCAGATGTTTTCTCAATTGCCGGACGTGGAACTGTCTGTACTGGGCGTGTTGAGCGTGGTGTCATCACTAAAGGAGCTGAAGTTGAAATTATTGGATTTGGTCAGACATTGAAAACCACTGTCACAGGAGTTGAAATGTTCCACAAAGGTATGACGCAAAAAAACTAAATACAAACAATCTGAGAGCTTATTTATTACTTCACAAAAATGGCAAAAAGAACTTGACCGTGCTGAAGCCGGTGACAACGCAGGTCTGCTTCTCCGTGGTCTTAAGCGTGAACAACTGCGTCGTGGACAAGTGATTGCATTCCCAGGATCGATCAGCCCACACACCACATTTTTGGCCCAACTGTACGTTCTCACCAAAGACGAAGGTGGTCGCCATACACCGTTTGTCGACAATTATAGACCACAGCTGTTCTCGCGTACTCTTGATATCACCTGTGCGATTACTTGGCCTGACACAGAAGCTGGAAACGCGAACCGCAATGAAGGAAAGATGATCATGCCTGGCGACAATGTTGAAATGCAGATTGAGTTGACACAACCGATGGCTCTGAATGAGGGTTTGAGATTTACTGTGCGTGAAGGTGGAAAAACTGTTGGGACTGGCGTTGTGTCCAAAATTCTCAAGTAAAAAAATAATACATAATGATAGTTCAATTGAACAGAAGTTTGTTTTTTTTTTCCACTTTGTATCACCAAATTTGCTCAAATCAACAGGCTCAAATAATTTTCATAATCAAATTATTGTACAGCTATGGTTAAATCTATTTGGGCACCTCCATTCACCACCGACAGTGATGTAAAATACGCAACTTAATTCAGAGCAATGTTAAATTCAGAACTGTAAGTTTGACTTTATAAACGACGTTAAAAAAATTTTTCTACGAAAGTTTTTTTTGATTATTTTTCCACTCAAAAAATGAGAAAAGCCTGCAAAACAACTTTTTTGGCAATTTTTTTGAACAAAAAGAACAAAGACACTGGAAAGACAAACAATTCAAATCAAAGACGTACATATCATGAGATTCGCACATGAATTAAACTCAATTGATTTGTCATTGCACAACATTATATTGTGGTTGGAATGGCACTTCAAAAATTTCAGAGCTTTGATTTGCGTGGAATATTTTGAAATATATGGATATGTGGTTATAAAACGGTTTAATCCTCAAGTTGTGCACAAGCAATGTGTGAAAATGACAGGATGTAAATAAAGTCAATTGCCATTTCCAATTATGTTTATTCATCATCATTAAGACAAATATTGATATTACCAGTATTATATGAATCTCCACTCTCACTATCATTATCACGATTATTTTCACTTTCACTATTTGTTGTTTTTGTTGTTGTCTGAAGGCTTTTTCAAATGTAACCCTGTCACTTTCCAAGTAAAAGTTTTTAACAGCGTTTTTCATTTTTATTCACTCTCACTGAGGCTCCTAATAAAAAAATACTGCTTTGATATTCTCCCAAAACTCCATTGTTATGAACTTTTTTGTTGAATCTGCGACAGTATGTCTCTGCAAAAACCTCAGTATGTGTGATTGAAGATATCCAAGCTCCTTCTTCTGTGGTGATCCAGTGATGAGCTTGAGGCAGTAAAAGGCAGCCATGAGGAGAAGCAGAAGCCAATGCTTAGATAGCATTCTCATTATTGGGTTCATTTTGATTTTTTATACAAAGAAACACACCAAAGCACACACCAAATACAAAGTTATTTTTGCTTCCCATTTCAAATTTGCTTTCTTCATTTCATCTTTGACTGTCTTCCTGGGATTTTTTGAAGAGTGGCATATACTTTTCAGATTCGATGAAAAAGTTCATAACAGTGGAATTTCAAAGTAGTATTTTTTTATTATTAAGAGCTGAAGTGAGAGTGAATAAAAATAAAAAACAGCGTTGTGGTGGCTTTAACCATTGCTTTCACAAAAGCTGGTCTTCTTTAGCACCACCGCATCATCAAGCATATTGGCATTCAAGTATTTTCTGCAATTTGTTGAAATGTATTATTTGCCAGCAGTTACCTCACTGAAGAAGAATAATATGTGGTAATGGTTGATTGAGGATTTTGGCAGCTATTTGCTGTACTGGGACAATCTTGCCAAATGAAGACTGTGTTGTCATGTGGCATCATTCTGAAGTTCTTGAGATTGATTGTCAGCTTTGTTTGGTAGACCATTATCAATTCTAAGTTTCCAAGTTTCTCCAATTTTCAACTTTGCCATTTTTGGAAATATGTATTTACTGTGGGTGTTGCACCAAATCAAAATTCCTTTTTTAAAAGATACACCAAAATTGCACTTTTTGCTAGCACTGCCACAAACAGCATCCAAAAATTAAAGTTGTGAGAGCTAGGTACTAAAAAATGCATATCCTACACAATAAGCTCTAAAAAAGCAATTTTCTTTCTTTTTTCCCATAATTACCATATTGACCACAAATTGGAACTGGGATGACAAGTAAAATCAAAAAGAATAAGATCTTCTTTGATCTTCTTTTCATTATTCTTAACATTAATTGCTCATAATTTACTATAAGTGCATGTTCAATGGAGGCATTTTTGCTTACAGCTTGTCAACATGTGGCTCTGGGACTGCCGATTTGACAACAAATTCAACAGCAGCCACCACGAATTCTTCTACTACATCTCCAACTACAGCCTTTTCAGTGTTGGTGCATCTACTCTTCTGTCATCAAGTGCTTGTTAATGATAATTGTTATTTGTGACCAGATGTAATTTTTTAAATATCCCAGGAAGCTCAGGAAGTTTCTCCCCGGGAGAGGCTAGTTACAGGGAGTATTTGATTCATTAATTTTTGTTTTTAAAAACCTGTTGCGCTTGGATTTTTTCTCCCTTCTCGAGTAACATTTATGTGGTTTCTCGTTGCTTGTTCTTTCTTCTATCTGTTTTCTGGCATTTTACTTTCCTTCTTTTCCTGTTTCTCATCAACTCACCCATCAAAAGAAGGAAAGAAATGTTCAAGCGGCCCTCTGTTATTGCGCTTGGAGTCGGCGCCGTTGGACTTGCGGCCGCATCGCAATTCTATCCAAGTAAATCTCGCCTGTCCGCTTTACTTGCTTTGCCTTCCTCTTCTTCGAAAAACACTCTCACACAAATATATTGATTGATATTGACGCATTCCTGAGAACAACAACTAACGCATTTACCATATTTCTGGATTAACAGAGAAGAAGGAATTGAGAATGGTCATCATGGGTCCGCCAGGTATCGCGATCAAGCGCTTTCTAGACGAACTTCTTACTAATATTAGCTTATTAAGGTGCTGGAAAGGGAACACAGGCGCCCAAGATTAAGGAAACCTATTGCATCTGCCATCTTGCTACTGGCGATATGCTTCGAGCCGCTGTTACTGCTGGAACAGATGTAAGCTTTTGTTGCAGCTGGCCCTTTTTTTTCTTCTTCAAACGTTGCACATGTACACATTCACATATGACACACAGATCGGAAAGCAGGCCAAAAAAGTCATGGATGCTGGCGCTCTCGTAAGCGACGAAATCATGGTTGGGCTTATCAAGGAAAACATTGAAACCAACGCAGAATGCAAAAATGGATTTATTCTTGATGGATTCCCGAGAACAGTCGTCCAGGCCGAAAAGCTCGACGAAATGCTGAAGGCCAACAAATTGTCTCTCGATACTGCCGTTGAGTTGCAGATTGACGATGCGCTGTTGGTGTCGCGTATTACTGGGCGATTGATTCACCCTGCCAGGTGCGTACTTTTTTAAATTTATAATTTTCACGTGTATGCGAATAATGTGAATCTGAATTTTTAAAAATTTTAGTGGCCGCTCTTACCACAAGGAATTTAGTCCGCCGAAAGTTGCCATGACCGACGATATTACCGGCGAACCGTTGATCCAAAGATCCGACGACAATGCCGCAACTCTTGTCAAGCGCCTGGAATCCTACCACAAGCAGACAGTTCCGGTTGTTGAATACTACAAGAGACAGGGAATTTGGTCGGGTGTGGATGCCAGCCAAAAGCCTGACAAGGTGTGGGCGCAGTTAAGCGCCATCTTTGCCAAAACGCACTGATGAAACGCGAAGTGTCGAATAAAAAGAAGAAAAAAGAGACTCTTTTGATGAAATAATAAAGGAAAAGCAATGATTTATAATCATTCATTTATATTTTTGATAAAAGAAACAATAATATGTAAAATAGACTATAATACCAGATAAAGCCCAATACAATAAGATATATAAAATATAACAGAATATAGCTCTGTGCGAGTCATAATTTTTATAAGCAGTGCCAGAAAATTTTAATTTTTTATTTGTGTATTTATACAAAATGAGAAATTATTTTTGAGAAGTGACTATTTGCAGGATTAGTGGAATGAGACTTTGTCAGGAGAATTTGCTTCACAAAGAGAATTTTGGCAATTTTTATTAATATGGCAGATTACAACTCCCATTAAATCAAATATTATGGAGCAATTCTTACGGATTTAAATGATCCAAAACTCTGCGTTGGTTTAAAAATTGATTTCACACATAAAAAACAGCAACACTCTAATTTTGCCCTGCTGACCCACTTTAAAAAAAGAATTGTTTAAATTTGATAATCAGTTTGAACTCATGCCACCACCACCCCCAGTTCAATCTATGTGCAATGACTTCATTTTGGGGTTGCTGGATGACACCTACGTCCATTCTAAACACAAACAACGTATTTTTTCTCTTCAATTGATGGGTAATCATCATTGATTTTGACAAGAGTTACTCAAAATGGAATTGAACATTCTTTGTTCCAGGGCTCATTTGGATGGAATAAATGCTTCGTTGAATTTGGAGTGGTGCCCATTTCAGCCTTATTAAAACTGATTCCAGATGGATCTTGCAATGTAGCAATTTTCTCATTTAACAATTCAAAATGAACAATTAATTCATATCATACCAGCTCACACCTTGACTACTAAAGCGCAATTTGTCTTGATTTATGTTGATGACTTTTTGATCAAGCCAAATGATCAAAATGTTTTGACATATTTATGTCTACACTGAATTTGAAGCACAGGTATTAAATAAATAATTTTGAATTGACAAAATGCAATAATATGTTTCTCATAATTATTTCTCAGCACACTCCAGCACCAGCTTGAACTTGAAAAATACATCCACCCGTTTCAAATCAATACAAGAAAAGTAAACAGTAACTTCTTAGGACACTATTTTTCTAAAACATACAAAAAAACAACTACAAAAAAACAAAAACAAACACAACTAAAAAGAAACAAATGAAAGTTGGCAAACGAAAAAGAACATGTGGGCAAGAAGAAGTGCATGGGAAGAAAAGATGAGAAAGAAAAAAAAATAAAATCACAAAATCAATCAAAATATTCCCACCATTCTCACTAACACAACTGCGGCAATCCCTTCTTCACAGCTCCTCTAGTCATAAGAAAATCAAAATTCAGCGACTCCTCATTCACAGCGCCTCCAACATCCCCCTTCTCCTCCTTTTCCTCCTTTTGCCCCTGACTCTGTCCCTGTCCTGCAAGCAACCCCTTCCCCATTCGCCAGAGTCCTTTCACCACACTACTATTCAATAACGCCTTTGCGCTCCCCGGTATCATATTAAACCGCCCGCTCTCGCGGCGCGCCTCGCGCATCACTTCACTCGCTAACGCTACGCGTTCCGCGTCGTATTCGTTTGCTACCCGTTCATACGCCGCACGTTCACGTCGCACAACTGGATCCTCGTCGTCATCATCGTCTTCGAGATTGGTTTCGTCAAGTGCGCTGCTGCTGCTTGTATTCATTGCCCCCGCCATAAACTTTTCAAAACCCTCAGCGTTGTCGTCATACAGTCCATTGGCTGGCGGTGTAAGGATGTCGGCTTCAAGCGATGGGTCAGTGTATTGCGGATCGAGGTGTTTGGCAAGAAGTTTGGCTAGCAAGACTGCATCTGTGATGGCAAGACTGGGTGCAATTGACCCGTTGGCGTTGGTGGTGATGGGATGGGCAGCACTGCCAATTAAAAAAACACGGCCACGGTGTAGTGACGGTGGAGGCGGCGTGTTTGGCGGGTTCGGGTTTGGGAGAGTGAATGTCTCTAGAGGTTTTGTTGCTAGATCAACAGTATCAGACAGAGTTGTGAGAGTTGGGTCTGTGCGAGCAATGATGGCATATATTGGGTGCTGAAATATTTATTTAGCGCAATTAGGATTATCAAATTATTTTTTTCCTTTCTATTTATATCAGGTTCACTTACTGGAAATTTTTCAGGTTCAGCATGTCGCAAGGCAAGCATCCGAATCTCCTGCCCAGAAAGCGGATTTGGTGCACCAAACAAGGACGAAGCAACAAACGTAGCCCGCGACGACGATGACGCCTGCGACGAGCTACTTGCTCGCCGATAATCAGCAGGCGAGGAAGCCGCCGATGATTCACTGTATTTTCGCAACGGTAACGTCATATTATTGTTTGTTCCTGAAAAAGACGTGCCACTGTTTTCCTTGAATGAATTTTGTAGACAATTCATATCAATTGATCTGCGTCCACGACGGGATCTTTTGGTATCCATTGCAGCGATTGTGGATGCAGTGGGCGCAGGAGACGAGGAAAAATCCGACTTTCTGCTGTCTAACGAAGATGACACTGACGATGCCGAGCCTTCCAGTTCGTCAGGCACTGCTTCGGCACTCAATTCATCAAGTTCGGCAGTAGTTGTGGTTATAAATGTTTGTGGCGCCATGCGAAGTACTCCTGGTTTTCTGTTTCGAGGTAGTGAATTGATATTGCTACTGCTGCTGCTGCTGGTGCTATTGTCGCTTAACACACTAGCTCTGTCGATTAATCTATAATCACCCACTGCACTTATTCTCGCGCTGCTGCTGTTCCACTTGTCCTCAGGGTTAGTTTCGTCGGTTGCCAGATAACCAAGTTTTTTTGTAACGCCTGGTCCACCGACAGCATCCGGCCCAACTATACTCATGATGTTTACTCCAGATCTAGGATTCGCCTTGATTGCTTCATTCATAAGCTGGCGATTTTTTGCGGCAGCATAATTGGCGGCAATCTGGCCCTTTTCATCCTGTGCAACAACAAGCCGCCAGCCAACAAGACCGTTGCCGAGGTTCGTGCATCCGAACCAAGCGGCGCCTTTGGAACCGCATACCGTAACGCAACGACCGTCGGGAACAAACTCGTGAATGTCTGCGCGCGTTAAGTCTTGGATGGGCGTGTTCGAAGCTTCAAGGTAGTCTGGCGCATCGGTGGGCGGAACATGCAGGCGCGTTACACCGCAGAAGACGGCCGCGCCGGAATATTCTGCGGGACGCGGATGGCGAGCGGTGTTGGCGGAGGGCGATGCGGGCAGGAGAGTCCTGGGGACGGCGCGCGCAAGGTCCTGGTACATGAGGCGGCGCAGCTGGGAGGCCGGGCCGTCGGCGCCGACAAGCACGTCCGCCGCCACGACGCGGCCGGACCGCAGCTCGACGGTCACGCGGCCCGACGTCGGGTGCACGTAGAACAGCCGCACGCGGTCGCCGCTGGCATATGCGCCTGGCCCGAGCCGCGCCGCGAAGCCCTGCGCCTCGAACCAGCGGCCCTCGGCAAGGTCGGCGGCGGCGGGCGACGGCGGCGGGAACGCGTCCGCCAGCTGCGAGTTGTTTGCGGCCCGCGGCGCGTAGTCTCCGGGCGAGGCGGCGTTGCACTCGGCGAGCGCGCGCATCAGCACGCGCACGAGGTCACAGCGGCGGATCGACACCAGCGGCGGTAGCGCCGAATGCAGCTGCGTGCTTGCTGCCAATTTGGACGGCGGCGGCGGGAACTGGCGCAGAGCCGCAGCGTGCAGATCCTGGGGATTGAGGGTCTAAATAGTGGCCGTTAATAGCTGGTGGCGATCGACAGTGGCACAGCCTACTCACACTCATGTTCACGATGGGCGCGGCAAGCGGGCTTAGCGCCGCACCCAGCGCCAGACTGTCGCGCCCGACCAGCGCGTCGAGGGCCCAGCGCCACAGCAGTACGTGTGTGCCATCCTCCGAGAGAGCCGGACTAGTCGAGGTCGCTGCTTCGACGACGAGCACCGAAAACCCGACCCCAATACCCTTTCCATTGTAGTTTTGTTGTTGCTGTTGCTGCTGCTGTTGTTGTCGCGCGTCCAGGCGCTTGAGCGCAACGGCCAGTGCCAGCCCTGCGATCCCGCCACCAACGATAACCACTCTGATCCGAGTCCGAGTCTGCGTATTAGTTCTTTTTACGCCACCATCGGATGAGCCATCATCAGTGCCAGACGCATCGTCGTTGTCCTCGTCCGACCACTGACTGAAATCTCGCATCTTTCGAATCTCTCGAATTTTTATTACTGTAAATTAAAAGGGTGAAAAAAATGCGGGAATATATGATACCCGCCGCCAAACATTGACTCATCACTCGAATTCCCATCCCCATATTCGTCATAATCTTCATCGTCGTCATCATCCTCCTCCTCGTCATCATCCTCAAAATCCCCCAACATCTGCCGTATAGCCAAACTCGGATTAGCTGGCCGATTCTCCTCATCGAGTTCAAACGCCCCACCCCTTTCTCGCATTCCCTCAAACTGCATCAAATCAAACCCAATTCGCCCCACAAACCCATTCCCTTTCAACTTAACATTCACCAGTCCCGTTAAGCTGGCCGCTGGAAACTGCCGC
Organism: Physocladia obscura; assembly: GCA_027596945.1. Lineage (NCBI taxonomy): Eukaryota > Fungi > Chytridiomycota > Chytridiomycetes > Chytridiales > Chytriomycetaceae > Physocladia > Physocladia obscura. The sequence continues at coordinate 32,037 of JADGJH010000059.1, forward strand.
GCGGTTAGTTTCCCCGTGAATCGATTGTTGTGGAGCTGTACATGCGTAAGTCGCGCAAGGTGCTGGCCAAAATCGCGCGGCAGTTTGCCCGTCATACTGTTGTTGTTTAGCTCGAGAATTCGCAGGTCTCCCAGTTTAGTGATTTGTGACGGGATTGCACCCGTGAGCTTGTTGTTGTTCAAATATAAGTATTGTAAGTTCGTCAGTTTGCCGATTTGTTTAGGGATTGCGCCAGTGAGTTCGTTTTTTGCGAGATTAAGATTCGTGAGCCGTGTGAGTTTACCCAGGACTGTCGGGTCGATGGCGCCTTCGAACTTGTTTTTTGATAAATTCAACAACGTCAGGTTGACAAGGCTGCCGAGAATCTGGTGGGGGAGCTCGCCACGTAATGCGTTGCAACTCAAATCCAAATGCTTGAGATTCACAAGGAGCCCAATCTCGTTCGGTATTTTCCCAATTTCTTCGCTGGAGCCGCTCCACACTGCATTTGCAAGGCTCAGTTGTTGAATTTTGGTCAAAGTGCCAAGAGCCGCGGGAATTCTCGGTGCAGAACAACAAGCAATATTGAAAATCTCAACATTCTTCATGTGCATCTCAGCATAAACATGCTGCAAATTTGCCGGCCACATTAACCACACATAGTTTTCATTCCGGTACCGAATTCTCTGATTCAGATACGCTTTCATATCAAACCGTGACAGCATCAGTGTCGCCATATGCCTGGACGTAATGCAGGCATCCATTGCTTTGGCGAGGAGGCGAAACTTGAACACTGACTTCAGCGGCACCCAAGAGAAGATGAGCGTAATAATTTCGAATGGGAGTTGAGAGAACTTCGTGTTAAACTTGACGAATCTGTTTTCGAGTTTTTGGATGCGCGCGTCAAGAGTTCCATCATCCAAAGCCGTTATCGCCCTTGTTGTGTCGTGCGTTACTATTGCTGCTCCTGCTGATACTGGAGTCAAACTCGAAGCATCAAGAGATTCAAGACGGCTAAGACGTGTTTGGACGTTTTGAAGAATATCAACGATAATTTGCAATGACGCAGCTGGGTTTTGTAGATCAATAGCTAGCAAACTATTAGTGTTGGAGCTCATAGGCACCAAAGAGCCGATCTCGTTTGCTACGTCAGCATTCATTGTGGAGGTGGTGTTTGTTTTCTGCCGTTTCATTATTGTGAATTTGATTTTTTTCAAATCAATTGATTGCCAAATGAAATGAGTCCCACGACAACGTCTCACGGTAGTAAAACATGGTGGTTCAAAAGCGAAAGCACAGCTGAGCATGTGCACAAAAAGGATCAGCATGATCACCACCAGCAGCAACAGTACCTTGACGATGAACGTGAAGGACGCGGGCGTGTGCGTTTGTCTCGACGGCAAAACAAAAGCAGCAGCCGATCAAACAACAACAACAACGACAACAGTAACAACAGCAATAATAGCAACAGTAGCAGTAGCACGCGTCTGTCGCGGTCGGGCTCGTTGTCGGGCGCATTGGCCGGTTCACTTAAAGGTTTCTTTTCTCGTACTGCAGCGTCACCGTCGCCTTCGCCAGCTCCACCCGCATCACGCTCACACCCACCAGCTTCAACGCCAACATCAATATCAATGCCAATGCCAACTTCAACGCCGTCATCAGCATCACCAATAGCCATTCCTGTACCGCCCCAGCGGAATGCAAGCTATACAACTCTCGCCAACACGTCCAATGCGCTTAATGTTAGCGTGTCTGGGGGACTGCCACCGCCACTGCCGCCACCACCGTCACCACCGCCAGTATTGTTACAACAGCAACAACAACAGCAGCGCCAACTGTCCCCGCAGCGAAACGGAAACGGCGATCGCGTGTTTGGCGTGGACTTAAACCGCAGTCTGAGTCGCAGCCGCAGCCGCAGCCGCCGTCCGCCGCCGGCTCTCTCGGCCTCCCCAACACCATCCAACGCATCATCGCTGGCCGGCGAACGCATTGCCCGTCTGTCTGATGCGCAGCTGGCCGAACTATCGTCCCAGGTAACGTTAAGTCATGTATCGTATCAGATCTGTTAACCTTCAATCAATTAACCATTCATCAATTCATTTACAGGTTAGCGCCGAGGCGTATCGCCGTCGCACTCCCGTTGGCGCGCTGCTTGCCACTTACGACCACGACCATCGCAGCAACGCCGTACTCTCGTCAAAACTATCCACGAACCCTTCAGCGCCATTCAATTCGTCTCCCACTGTGGCCCGAATTGCTGCGATGTCCAACGAGAAATTCGCAATCTTTACTGCTGACCTCGACGCTGAAGCTGTACGCAGAGACATCCCGGGTATATATGGCTTACAGATGTCCTCCACATCCTCTTCATTCCCAACGGCGGTGGTGGAAGACCCGCAAGCAATCCCTGCGAAACTAATTCCGATTTTGACCGCGTTTGCGTTGCCATCGGCTGACTTAAACAATTCTGGTGGTGACAATAATGCCGTCGTGACTCTTCAGGACCGTATCATCGCCGAAGATAGAATAAAGGCTTTGTCCGATGCCAGCTTTTCTGTGCTTGTTCGTGATGTGAGGCGCGAAATTGCTGATAGAGCGAAATCCCGATTAATTGACAGTAATGACGACGATCTTCGGACGGACGTTCCCGTTATTGCCACTGTTGATGAGCAGCAGCAGCAGCAACAATTTAATGCAATTGCCGACATTGCAGTTAAAGATGATATTGACGACGACTCGGGTACATTAAGACGGAGTACATTGAATTCAAGTGGCAGTGGTGTAAGTAGCGCGCAGCCGCCTTCGTCATCGGCGGCCCAGAAAATCAAGATAGTTGAACCCCCATCGCCTAAAACGCTGATAGCGAGGTCGTCTGTTGATCTGCCACTGCCAAAGCCGGTATCGGAAGAGTCAATGGCAGTAACACTACTCACATCACCGGGAACAGCGACAATAACAAAACAATCGAAAAATACTATCGGCGGCGGCGGAACTAACAGTGGAGGTGGTATTATCTCGGTGCAAAAAGCCGAACGCCGCACGCTTTTCAAGCTCATCACCAACATTGACTTGGAGGCACTGTGGGAACAAGTTCAACACGAAGTGTCGAGACGACAACATATTGATCTTTCAAGCGGAAGTGGACATAACGACGATGACGACGAATTTGCTGCCGCTAATTTAGTGACAACGGCTGTAGCCGCAGAGCAAGAATATATTTATGATGATGGTGAGGATGAAGATTTTCATCACCAAATTCAGCAGATGCAAAAAGATCGGCTTAAACGGAAATTACCAGTGGCCGCAGCAGTTGCAGACGCCGCTGCAGCAGAAGAAGTTACGGACGAGCGCGGAGGTGGAAATTCTGATGGTGATGGAATTCCCACCAGTATTCCCGCAACCAATGTTATCGGTAAAAATAGTGGCAGCAGTAGCAGTAGCAGTAGCAGCAGTAGGAGCAGTAATAGCAGCACTAGAGTGGTAGTTGCTGCGGCTGAAGCCGATGCCGCTGCATCCGGCGTCTCTGGCGCTGCCGCTACCACCTATACCGCAGCTAAAACCGACAACGCAGTGGTCTGGCGCGGAAGAATACTGAAACTCTCCAACGACCAGCTTGCAGAAGTTACAGCAGACGTGTATGATGAGATCAGGAGGCGCAAAGAGAAAAATGGTTAGTGATATAAAAAAAATTAAAAAAATTAAAACTATTTTTTTAGAGCCGTTTTTGCCAGCTCGGGCGGATTTGGCAGTGAAACGAAATGAGGCACGGAAAGAGCTTTCGAAACTTCCAGCGAAGGAGGTCAAGACCTTGTGGCGAATTATCCGTGAGAACATGGGCGAACGGGAGATGGTTTAGTTTTGTTCAGATTCTTTTTTTTTTCCCATTGTATTATACCTGTTATTTTTTTTTTTTTTTTTGATGTGGGGTTTGTGGCAGGGGGTTTGGTTTGGTTTTTAAATTTTTTTTGTT
>JADGJH010000060.1:5017-18981 GCA_027596945.1 Physocladia obscura
GGCGCACCCCCCCCAAAAATAAAATTTCCTTGTTTCCAAAACAAACAAAAAAAAAAAAAAAAACAAGATAAGAAATTTCTAAATTCGATTTAATAGATCAACGGGCCTCTTCCCGCAGATGCCCTTTTTGGAAAAAATAGAGTCCAACACTACTCAAGTGGTATATACTTCAACTTTCTCTCCGAATTAAGCAATAGTCCAAGTGGGATTGGAATCCTTGCCAGATACAAAATCTTCAACATGTACTACTTAATCACGGAGCTTCAATCGCGTGATGATCTTATTAAAGCCCTTATTAATGCCATAGATTTTAGCAAAGATGGTCATGAACGTATTATTCTATCAAAATTCATGACGTCATCCGAAAAAGACGTTCGTTTTTTCACGACCGATTTTGTTGGGAAGTTGTTGTTTTCGAAGCAAAGCGACGAAAACACACGCGTTTGGTGTGTTGAACTTCTTGTCACACAAATGTACGACCCTGTCAAAGAGATTAGAGATAAAGCCAAACTTAGTCTTGATGCAGCGTGCGAGCTACCTGGAGTTTTGGAGGCGATCATGGTGCAAAACCCTGCGTATCATTTAGATACTTTGACAAATCAAATATACATGAGATTTTTACGGACGCCTCATGGCTATGCTTACTTGCAAAGTTATGACTACGTTCAAGGTGAAATGAATTCTTGGATTCAGGTTTGGGAGATATTTCTTTGACCGTCGAGAAAATTATATACTCACTTTTTTATTTTTAGTTTGGAATTTTTAATTATGTAACACGAGTTGAACTATTGTTGGATAATGTATACTTGAAGTCAAATGAAAATGAATATTCCTCGTACGTTTTTTCATTTTCTTTCTTTTAATGAAAATTTGATAGTTTGTTTGCAGTATGCAATTCCCATGTCATTTTTACGGTGAACTTTCCAAAACATCCAAAGGATGTGCATACCTAAAGGAATCCGGGCACTTTGACTTATTTGTTCGAATCATCCGTGAGAATAAACAGGACACCATTTCTGCGGTTTCATGTTTGAAAGCATGCTTGTGGGCAGTTGGCCACATTGGATCGTCTCTTTTTGGAATGTCGTTCTTGATTGATACGAAAATAGTCAAAAATATGACTGAAATTGCCACAAATTCCAATGTGCTGTCGCTCAGAGGGTAATTTTATTTTTTTATATTTGTTTTATGTTTCTTCGTTTGTTTACATTGGCATTATAATTGTATTTATATCATAAAATAGAACATGTGTGTATGTACTAAGTCTTTTGGGGCATTCAACACGAGGAATCGAAGTTCTCCAGCAGTTTGATTGGGATGTTCTTCCTCCAAGTAGCGAGCAACAGCCAATTGCTCTGCCGCGGGATCTTTCGAAGTTAATAAATGTAATAATATGTGTTGCTTTTGAGTCAAAACAGCAATTACGAAATTGAACCAAACAAAAAACAAACACAACAGATAAAAGTATGGGAATTCAAAGGGACTCTTTCGAGCAAAAGAAATCATGGAATTAATTTGCATAAGCTTGATTCCCTTGAACAAGATATTCTGAGGAATATTGGTACACTTTCAAATCACATTGTTGCAAAAGGAGCGTCAAAAAATCTTGCTCGGTTTGTTTTAAGAAAAACAAAACCAGTTCTCAACCAATTATTCCTTTTTTTTTTTAGCATCAGACAAGAGCATCCGCAATATTTTACGAGAGTATCCTTGTATTTGTGTGCAATGACAATGCTCTCCCAAATGCATTATCGGTTGACAGCGCGCCGTTTTATTCAAGAGCTGTTTGACAAAGTCGTATTCGAAGAAGCGGTTCTCGATAAATGGCTTGAGCTTTTTCAAAGCTAATAATGATAGGGCTACCTCTCCTTTTTTGTCTGTTTGTAATTATCGTTCTGTGGGGAAGGGAGAAATTTTGTCAGATGGAATTTCAGAAAAATATAATTTTTTTCTTTTTAAAATGCAAATTCGTCATTTGAAAACCATCGTACCAGCCGCGGAAGTTCCGTCACGCGTTGCTGCCATCGCATGGGCTCCCAATAATCAGAAATTTGCTGTTGCTGGTGCCGATCGCGCAATTACTTTGTTTGATGAAACTGGCAAGTCATGTCTTCAATTCACAATAGTATTAATCTGATAAATAATTTAGGTGAGCGTAAAGACCGTTTCGCCACCAAACCTGCCGATCCAAAATCGACAAAACCATACTACATTTGTTCGCTTGCCTTTTCACCGGATTCAACTAAGCTTGCTGTGGCACAATCGGACTGTGTTGTTTTCGTATATAAATTGGGGCTTGAATGGGGTGAAAAAAAATCAATCTGCAACAAACTTATTCAGATTGCTGATATTTCGTGTCTCGTTTGGCCATTACAGCAAGCAAATGCTCTTGTATTTGGGATGTGTGATGGAAAAGTTCGTGTTGGAAATTTAAAAACAAATAAAGCAGCTACACTGTATCAAACTGAATCTTGTGTGGTGTCGCTGGCATCATCACAAGATGGAAATGCAGTCATAAGCGGTAATTTCTTTATTACATTTATTTCTTTTAATATTTTCTTTTAAATTTCTGGGAAAAACTTTAAATTTATTGTATCAATTTTTACAATCTTAAGGGCACTTGGACGGATCGATAAATAGATTCTTCTTTGATGATGGTATTACGGGCGCATCTCAAGGAAAATTTACAACTCACACATGCGTCCCTAATGCAGTTGCGTGGGGGGAGCATATAGTTGCAGCTGGTACTGACAAATGTGTTGTATTCTATGGAAATGATGGAAAAGTTCTACAAGACTTTGATTACAGCCGCGATGAAGAAGAACAAGAGTTTACTGTTTGCGAAATATCTCCAAGTGGACAGAGCGTCGTTGTCGGAAGCTTCAACAGGTACTTCAAAATTAGTTTTTTACAGCCATATTAAAAGTTGTTAAAAAAATATTTATAGGTTTCATATATATAACTATTCCATTTCCAAACGAACTTGGGAAGAAGCACCTTTGAAATCGGTTGAGAATTTTTATACGGTAACAGCACTATCATGGAAATCAGATGGTTCACGTTTAATTGCCGGAAATATGTGCGGAGCTCTTGAAATATTTGATTGCTGTCTCAGAAGATCCAGATATAAGGGAAAGTTTGAGTTTACGTACGTATCTCCATCACAAGTCATCGTCAAACGCCTGTCAACAGGTTTGTTTGTTTTAATAAAACAACGAAAATATATATGAATATCTCAAAAATCTCCGGATAATTCAGGATCAAGAATTGTTCTCAAATCACACTATGGCTACGAAATCCAAAAAGTGAACATTTTCCAAGACCAATTTTTAATCGCAAACACACCAGATACACTATTAATGGGTGATCTTGCATCTTGTAAACTCAGCGAGATTCCATGGACGAGTGTTGGGAATGAAAAATTTCATTTTAACAACCCGAATGTCTGTATGGTTTTTAATGCAGGCGAACTTTCGCTTATTGAATATGGCGTGAATGAAATTTTGGGAAGCTGCCGTACGGAACATATGAATCCGCATTTAATTAGTGTGCGACTGAATGAGAGAAGATCTGAAGGAAATCAAGGCGATGTTAAACGAATTGCATATTTGATTGACCTGCAGACTATTCATGTTATGGACTTAACAAATGGATTAAATATAGCTGCTATTTCACATGATTCTAAAATTGACTGGCTAGAGGTATATTTTCTTTGAAAACACTTTCGTTATTCTAAGTCAGATATATTATTTATTTTCGACAGCTTTCAGGAAAAGCAAACAAACTCTTGTTCCGAGACAGGCACCAGCAACTTCATCTTTACGACCTTATAGACCAAACGCGAACAACTCTCCTGCACTACTGCACATATGTACAGTGGGTTCCAAATTCTGACGTTGTTGTGGCGCAGAGCAGAAATAACCTCTGTATCTGGTATGCTATTGAGAGTCCAGAGCGTGTAACAATGTTCCCAGTAAAAGGAGACATCGAAGATATCGAACGTGAAGGTGGAAAGACAGAAGTTATTGTTGATGAAGGCGTAAACACAGTATCATATACACTAGACGAAAGTTTGATCGAGTTTGGGACCGCTTTAGATGATAAAGATTATGAAAGGTTGATATTCTGTGTCATTAAGAGGAAATTTACTTAATTTTTTCAGAGCTATTGTTTTGCTTGAGACTCTCGAACCCACCCCTGAAAGTCTTGCCATGTGGAAAGCACTTTCTGTGGTTGCACTTCAAGACGAAAAAATTTTAATTGCGCAACGCTGCTTTTCAGCGTTAGGAGATGTTGCTATGGCAAAATATCTCGCAAATTTGAATGAAAAGTTAGTAAAAATGGATGGCGAGGTATGATCTTTACCTTCATTACTTTTTGTTGCGTCAGTGTTCCTGGTGTTAAAGTTATTTTGACATTGTTTTTAAACAATTTAGAATTCATATTTGATTCGAGCTCGCCTTGCAGTTCTTGATAAGCAATTCAATTTGGCCGAAAATATTCTATTGGAGCATGTTAGTATTTGCTTGTTCTCCAGAACATTCTAATAAAATACTAAAAGGGAAAAGTTGATGAATGTATGGCTATGTATCAAGAAATGCATAAATGGGATAAATCCATTAAGGTGGCTGAATTCAAAAACCATCCTGATCTCGACCATATGAAGAAAAACTATTTTCAGTGGCTTATTGACTCTGGTCAGGAAGATAAGGCTGGCGAATTGAAAGAAGAAGAAGGGGAAATTTTAGCTGCAATAAATTTGTACTTGAAAGGAGGTTTGTGATTTCATGTCTCGCCTGAAAATCTGCAAATCAGTTTTAATTTTCAAGGTATGCCTGCACGTGCCGCATTTTTACTTAATAAAAATGGCATCAATCAAGTTGATATAACGGAAAGAGTTGCTTCTGCACTGTTCAAATCTGGATTGTTTGAAAAGGTGACAAATTGAAGTTAACCATTTCATAAAAAACTGATACAGTATTGATAAGGCAGGTGAATTGTTCGAGAAACTGGACAGTTATGACAGAGCACTCGATGCGTATAAACGCGGTAAAGCTTTTCGAGCAGCCGTAGAACTTTCGCGAACGATGTATCCTCAGCAAGTAGTTGTTCTTGAAGAACAGTGGGGAGACCACTTAGTTTCCCAGAAGCAAATGGATGCTGCAATAAATCACTATATTGAGGCTGGAAAATCGTTTAAAGTACGAATTTTGCAATATTTCGGACATGTGACTGAACTAACTACCAAATTTTAGGCAATCGAAGCAGCTATTGCAGCAAAGCAATGGAAAAAAGCTGTTGGTATTGTGGATTGCTTGGATCCGCCAGAAAGTGGAAAACCATATTTTATGGAGCTTGCTAAGCATTTTGATTCAATTAGCGATTTCACTCTGGCCGAAAAGTATTATGTCGCAGCGCGAAAACCTCAAGAAGCAGTTGACATGTATACGAAGGCAAACAAATGGGAAAAGGCCCATGTATTAGCAACTAGTTATATGAATCCTGAGGAAGTGGCATTTTTGTACATCAGTCAGGCAAAAGAGATGGAAGCTTCTGGTTTGGCCCTCACTTTTGTTACATTTTTTATAAAAAATATTTTTATAAACAGGAAAATTAAAAGAGGCGGAAAAACTTTATCTAACTGTTCGAGAACCAGATTTAGCTATAAATATGTACAAAAACCACAAACACTACGATCAAATGATTCGTCTTGTGACGAGTTACCACAAGGATCTTCTTTCAGAAACGCACCTATATTTGGGTAAAACGCTGGAAACTGAAGGGAATTTCAAGCTAGCCGAGCAGCACTATGTTGAAGGAAAAGATTGGAAGTCTGCAATTAATATGTACTGTGCCAATAATCTTTACGAAGACGCTTACAGAGTTGCAAAGAACTGCGGTGGTACAAATTCAACGAAACAAGTTGCATATTTATGGGCAAGATCTCTTGGCGGCGAGTCTGCAGTTAAACTCTTAACAAAATTTGGTTTGCTTGAAGCTGCCATCGATTTTGCAACTGAAAATGCAGCTTTTGAATTTGCTTTTGAATTGAGCAGGTTTGCTGACAAATTCAAACTTTCTGATATTCATTACAAGCATGGTAAATTTTTCGTTCTTATTTTTATTTTATTTTGTGTGCGTGTGTGTGTGTGTGTGTTTCATTTCAATGTTTCTTCGGGTATTGAAATTGAGATAATATTTCAGCGATGTACCTTGAAGATGAGGGCAAATTTTCTGAAGCCGAAAGCGCGTTTATTCTCTCTGGAAAACCAAAAGAAGCAATTCTTATGTACATACATACAGAAAATTGGACAGAGGCCCTCAAAGTGGCAGAAACATATGAGCCAAGCTCTGCACCTGAAGTACTGATTAGTCAAGCCAAAGTTTCTTTTGACCGAAAAGACTATAATGCTACTGAAACCTTAATGCTGCGTGCACAAAGACCTGACCTCGTTATCAAATTATACAAAGATACTGATATGTGGAAGGAGTGTTTACAATTTGCAAAACAATATCTTCCAAATCGAATGTCAGATCTACATGAAGAATATAATAGGATTTTGACATCTCGTACAAACTCATCTGGTGGAAAAGAGGAGATTTTGCAGTCAATTAAAATGTTGGAGCAACAAAAGGATTTTACCAGAGCCATCGATTTATATCTGAAATTTAACGTTCCGCAAGTCACTGATCTGGAATTTTTGGAACAAGTCTGGGAAAAGGCAGCAGAATTGGCTATAAAATTTGTTCCTGATCGTGGTCAAGAAGTTGTCACACTTGTTTGCTCGCGCTTACTTGGGATCAAAAAGTTTGAGCAGGCTGCAGAATTTTATATGAGCATTGAAATGTACAAGGAGGCCATTGATTGTTATGCCAGACTTGGTTTGTGGAATAAAGCCAAAGAAGTCGTTAACATTGCTCCTAGATTTGGAGAATATTTGGAAACCACTTATATCTCCCATTTAAAAAGCCAGCAAAATGCAGAAGCTTTAGTAAATGTCGACGCAACAGCGGGACTTGATTTGTTTGTTCAAAGGGGTGAATGGGAAAAATGTCTTGAAAAAGCATCTGGTATCAGCGCAGAAATTATGCATAAATATTTGACAATTTATGCCGTGAATTTAATCAAGGAAGAGAAATACGAGTTTGCCTCCCAACAAATCATAAAATATGGTGTTCAATCAAGTTCAACAAACTTGGATGTATATTTGCGGTTGACAAGAGAAATTTTACACACAGGAACACCTTCAGGATTGGCTTCAATCAGGGAATTACTTTACAAATTAGTATGTTACATTTTTTGTAATTTTGACTCCTGACAAGAAAACAGATTTCAGCTTCACCGAACTTGAATCCTCAGTTCCAAAAATATCTTTTTATTTCTCACATACTGAATCTTCGCAATTACTGTAGCAAGAAGCGCGAGTTAATTTTCCTCGCAGCGAAACAAAGTATTTCTGCGTTGAGATATATTGGAGATATTCCTCCAGATCGAGCATTTTTTGAGGCTGGCCACTTTTCAAAAGTTTGTCCACTCTTTTATTTCTCCTGATATTAATTTATAATTTTATCAGCTTGCAGGAATTAATAATATGGCTTTCGTGTGCTGGAACAGATTTCTTGATATAAGCGACGCAATCGAAGAAGGCGATGCATCGCTTTTGGAAAATTCGGATTTTGTCAATACAGATGTTCCATTTGACGTAGAATTACCGTCGGAAAACTCCAATGTTTGTTGTCTTTTTGATTTTATAATTTATAATTTATTTATATATTTGTTTTCAATTAGGAAAAACAACGAGATAAGGTTCGTGACTGGGTTCTGCAAGTCTCACTGGATCAAAAAATAAAGCAAGAAGTGGACAGGAGAAACTGTGATGATTGTGGAACCCGTATTTATGACGCTTCTTTGAATTGCTATAATTGCAAACATATCTCAGAACCTTGTATTGTAACAGGTGAGCTGCAAATTGTGATCGAAATAAAAATTTGAAAGATCTCTAATTTTTTTGCTAGGATATCCAATAGGAAGAAATAGGGTGAAATGTACCAACTGCAATAAATGCGCAAACAAAGATGACTGGAATAAATTTACAATGATTGAAAGATTGTGCCCATGGTGTGGAAATAATCAGCAACCTTTGTTTTTGTAGCAGATAATAAAAAATTCAAGGTTGATTGTTTACTGACCTTCGCATTTTTATTCTTTTTTATTTTTGACAAAAATACGAAGCCAATGGATCAGCGCAAGTCAGTGCGCGATGCGCTAACAGACATGGTTGGCTTCTGTCCAAAAGGTAAACATGTTTATAATTCGAATTTCATCATCTGATTTTGATCAATAAATGTTATGAAGACGCGATAGGTTGGCTTTACGCTGCCAGGTGATAAAAAATATGAACAAATCAGTTTTCTAAACTAATTTAGCAGAGGCTTTTATAAGTTGAAGGACTATCATTCGGTTATTGAATGTGTGACGCCGGCTCTCCGAAATGAACGGACAAAACGTGAGGGGCAACATTTACTCGCGTTCAGCTTTTTACAAACCGGACAAACCGAAGCAGCTGCTGGTGCATTTTTTAAGAGTATCAGTTGTGGAAACGATACTGATTGGCAACCGTTGGTTGAATTGTTTTTAGATCAGCCAAAGTTAACTTTGAAGTAACAAATTTTTTACATTAAAAAACTGCTCCTATTTTTTACTCAAATAACAAAACGCAAGCCTGAAAATCAGCCTAAAATACTCAAAAGTGTAATTAAGAAAGTATACAGCGTAAGTTGCATGGTTGTTTGACAGTTGTCACTTACGGAGCAATGTAGTCAGCACTTTTGCAAAACTCCATATGTATCTGTAATAACGCTTCAGGAAAGTTGAGCCCTACTAATTTCAGAACTTGTTCCTGAAACAATTGATGTTCTGAATTCAGTCTTAGTTGTTGAGACTGTGACCGAAACTATGTTGGAAAATGTGTGAGAAACAATTCTGGAAACTACAGTTAAGGAAACAAAAATGCAACTGCCAACAGGTGTCATAGATGTGGATATAGTCATGCAAGTGACTGAAGTGACTGAAGTAGTAGAAGTGGTGATATTCAGAACAGGACTGTCCATCTTTGAGACATAAACTTTGAAAGTTGTAAAAGTCAGTGTTTAAGAAATCATGTCCTGGATCTGAATTCAAAATTGGAAGGACCAATAGCAGTAATGAGCCTGCAAGAGTTGTTCCAAGCTCAGTATCTTCTGTCCAAAGACAATTGTGAAATTCTGATAGTGTAGCAAAGTACAGCTGATCAACTTTCACTGCAGGAATTAATCTAATATTTGGCACAACTGAGTAAACAATGTTAAAAATGCAGACACTATATTCATCAGTATTTTTCCTTTAATACTACAATAATCTGCCCACAATTCAAGACTATTATTGTGGAAGTGCTGAAATATAAATTAGCATAGAACTTTCAATAGAGTAATAAATTTAGTATTCACACATACAATTGGAAAGAATATATTTTCAGTCAGAACAATCACTTGAATTTACCAAACTGGCAACATATGTGGAAAATTTGTGTTAGATCCAACAGAAAAAAGCGAAGTTTTGGTTTCCATGTAAGAAGAATCAAACTAGTGCTGATTACAGCAATAAGGGTTCCAAAAAAAATTTTACTCTCACTACCCCATCATTCATATCAGCTTTATAAGAAAGTTTAAATGTAAACTTGTTCTGGTAACCTGTGAGTCTGAGATTGTCCAGCTAATTTCCAGACAAAATTGAGTTCAAACTGGAGAATTCCAATCTAAACAAACCATTCCCAATGCCACTTAATCTAATTTCACTAGTGGAGATTTCAAAAAAAAGTTTGTGCAGAAATGCCTGCAAGACTGATAGGTTAGCTGTAAACATACCATTAACCTAATTAAATCCAAAAATATCTTCAAATGTAACTCTCACAGTGTTGATTGATGTATCATTGGTGTTTACCTTGAAAAAAAGTTTACTATTTCACAATCCAAAAAATTTTACATTGGGACAGCAGTTGCCACATGATGCATCTTCATCAATACAAGTGCCACAAAACCACACATCCAACACAACAAAAAGCTACTCCATAAAATTACATAAAATTGCAAAATGATTGATTATGTTATCTACTAATTAATCAAGTCAGTCCAGTATCATTGTTGCAGTTAAATTAAAGTTCAAAATAAAAACTTTCCAGCTGTCAAAATTATTTGACAGTTTTGGATAAGTGTAAATAAAGGATATTGTATGCTTTGAATATTATCATTTTACTATTTTCTATTGCTGCTGTCTTTTTTTCAATTGTACCAGCTACTGTTTTGTGATCAGGTTTCTGATGGTCAATTTCAGCTTGTTTTTCAAAAGCTTGTACCTTCACAGGAGTAGAGGAATTTGCTTTGCTGTACTCATATTCTTTCTTATCAGATTCACTGCTTGATTCATCACCACCAATTGATTTGAATTCATCATCTTCTGATAAGCTATCAGAACCACCACACTCACCAAAATTATTCAACAACATTCCTGACTTGCCACAAAATTACTCTGGCAGAGTGATTCTGACTTTTTTGGACTTCTGGCACATCTCACATTACTCATCAGTCAATTTGTGGCCATCTTCCACAACATCAATTTGTTGGACTTCCAGTTTGCTTTCAATTTTTATCCAAAGAATACTGTGCTGCTTGTTGTGATTCCTCAAATCTGGGTGGCAATGCATATAATAAAACACTTCTTTGAATAAGCATTATACACTTCAGTCGAAACCAAAACTTGCTTGTCTGTCTGCACCATTTTCTTTGATGGAGCTGTATTGGCTTCCGAACATTTGCTTCCCCCACCCATAAAATATGAAAGATCTGCTTTCAATATCTTCTTGAACTTTTCAGCCTCCGTTCAAACAGTTGTCAGTGCCATGTGATTTGCTTTGATTACTTGCATTTTGGCTTTGCTGGCTTTGTTGTCAGACTCTGTGGTCATCTGTTGCTGTGGTTTACAACCAAGGAAAAACGGGACCACTCTTCCACAGGAAATTGGGCGGAGAGCATAGAAAGGAACAAGATCTGGTGTATTAATGGATTGCTTCCAGTTGAACAGCAGAAACTGCGACAGAAACAGCGGCAGGGTAAGGGCAATTACATGGTTAGAGGCATTGATTTTGAATACGTGTGTGTCTTTTTGGCGGATGCGAGTTATCATTGTTTTGTCTCAGGCAAGTTTCTTTCAGCATGACAAACTGCTCTTTTTTCATGAGAGATGGATTAGATAAGGAGCGGTGATTTTGGAAAAAAAAGTATAAATAAGGCACAGTTTTGCATCACCATTTCCCAAAAAAAAGTCAACAGGAATCAATCGAGCAGTTTTTTCGCTTTGTTTCCTTTTCACCGTATACCTTGCTGCTAAACTAGTCGGATATCCCAAGTTTAGCCCCCCCGTATTTTATGTACGCGCACGCCTTTGAAGTTGTCTCACAAGATTATATCAGCGAACAGGTTCAGTTTCCTTTTAGAAAGTTATATGAATAACACTGATATTTTGCCTTTTTTGGTTTTTATCATATGGCAGATCTTCAAGTCCATCTCAGCTTGAGCACGAAACAAACGCCTTTTCAAAACATCAAAAAAAGCAAAAAGGTGATACAAAAGTTTATTTGTAATGATTTAATAATGACATTACTGACTGTGCCACCACCTTAGAAATGACACTGCACAACAACCCAACGAAACACTTCCTCACGCTCAAGACGCAGACGCCATCAGCAATCCTGGCGCTGGTGCACCGGTCGCTAATGTTCAAGCATCACAAATACCACGGTGACGGTAAAACTGTGGTGCCAGCGTCGGCAGTCAACCAGCTGGCAGGCAAGACACTGGCGTTGCTGTTTACGAAAAAGTCGACGCGGACGCGTATCTCGGGCGAGGCGGCATGGGCGGCGCTGGGCGGACACGCAATGTTTCTGGGTGCGGGTGACATCCAGCTGGGCGACGTAGCAAAGGGCGGCGAGTCGTGGCGCGACACCAGTACGGTGGTTGGGTCGATGGCCGACGCGGTGTTTGCGCGGCTGGGGGCGCACAGCGAACTGGAGGAGCTCGCCGCGTACTCAGCCGCGCCCGTCGTCAACGCGCTGACGGCCAAGTTCCACCCGATGCAGGCGCTGGCCGACATTATGACGCTCTACGAAGCCGTGCTGGGTCCCGCCGCCGTCGCCTCGCTCGTTGCCACAAATAAGCCCCTGCCGCCGCTCGCCGGCGTCACGGTGGCCTGGGTCGGTGACGCTAACAACATCATCAACTCGCTGCTCGTGTCTCTGCCGCGCATCGGCGTTAATGTCGCCGTCGCCACGCCCGTCGGTTACGACATCGATGACGACATCCAGGACTTCGTGGCTGCCGAGGCTGCCGCCCCGTCGCCTTATCCGTATGGCTCCGTCACCTACACGCGTGACCCTCGCGTCGCCGTCCGCAACGCAGACTTTATTGTCACCGACACTTGGGTTTCCATGGGCCAGGAGGCCGAAAAGTCCGCTAAGCTCAGAGCCTTTGCTGGCTACAAAGTCACTGAAGCCATGGCTCGCGACGGTGGCGCGAAATCTGACTGGCACTTTATGCACTGTCTGCCACGGAAGCTCGAGGAGGTTGACGACGAAGTCTTTTACTCAAAACGTTCTCTCGTTTTTCCCGAAGCAGAAAACAGGAAATGGACTGCCATGGCAGTATTTGAACATGTGTCTGGCAATAATCCTGCAAATATCTAGTCTTTGCCAAGTTATTGAAAAATTTACTTAATAAATATATCTATTATTATTATATGATTATCTTTGCGCGAAGTATTCCTTGCAATGAGTGGAAAGGATTTACGTTGAATAGAACAGAGAGTGAGAGATAGAGACACAGGTATTCCAGTGTTGTGAGAACAGGAAATGGATCAGTTGGGTTACCATAGAGATTTGTCATCCAGCTACATGATATCCATGCCAATTGAATGTTTCAACAGCTCAGTCTTTATTTTTCAGTGTTGTGAATTCGGCTTAAGACTTGTGTAGGTTCATTGCACCGTCAACAATGACACTCAACGCGGTCAGGGAATACAACACACCGCAACTTTTTCCGTCAGAACTGAAGCAAATTCTGGAATTTGATTCGTCAATTTTGCTTGCGTGTTGAAATGTTGCAAATTGTGATATTGTGCTAAGCTTTCTGCGCGTTTTAACAAAAAAAAGAAAAGGTTGCCACGAATCCGCTATTTCGATTTGAATTTTGTCACTTCCACATAAAAAAAAGAGTAGTTCAGAAAAATGAGACTCAAAATTCAACAGGACGCAACGACACGCCGTTAGTACATATTATAGTCGATCGTTTCGAAAATTCTCAATAAATTCTCAATAAATTCGACCAAACAACAAAATTAATAAAAATAGACTCAGACATTGTATCATGTGTGCGTTGGACAGGAAATAACGAGCTTTTTTCATGCGGGTAAGCCAAAATGCTTGTTTACAAATTCTTTGATCTACATGCACTGAATGTTATTTTCTATCAAATACAGCGATGACCAAAGAATGCACAAATGGAACGGCGATGGCGACTACATCGGTTCCGTCAATTGCGCCATTTTCGACGCGTCCAGCAATAATAACAGAACATCAAAAAATTCTGCTGCGAATCTCGCGAACGCGTCTCCGCCCGTATACATCACAGATATGCAGTGGTTTCCACAGTCACAAGGACGATCCGGTGGAGCTAGCGGCGGTGGTGGAGGATCCGAAACTTATGCGGCTGGTGGAACCGATGGAAAATTCTATCTCTGTTCAAAGACGGGAAGAATAGAAAAAATTGTGGATGCACATAAAGGTGCAGTATTGGCGGTAAAATGGAATTATGAAGGCTCTGCGCTTGCTACTGGTATAGTAGACAATTTTTATCTATTTAACTTTAAATATTAAAAA
>JADGJH010000060.1:18991-32982 GCA_027596945.1 Physocladia obscura
AAAAAAAAACACAGCTGGTGAAGACGGAAACGTCAAAATCTGGTCACGTACTGGAATGCTTCGGTCTGGTTTGGTTCAAAACGGTAACGTCTGAAATAATTTTTTTCGCATTAAAAAGTCAATCGTCATTAGGCTACCCAATATATGCTCTGGCTTGGTCTCCTGACAATGACAGTATTTTGTATACAAATGGAAGAAATTTAGTCATCAAACCAATTCAGCCTGCCAGCAAACCTCTTTTGGTAAGCATGAACATTTTTACTTTCACTGGTTATTTATGATCAGCAATCAGTGGAAAGCGCATGATGGAGTTATTTTAGCTGTTGATTGGAATATGGCAACGAATTTTATTGTTTCGGGCGGGGAAGATTGCCGTTACAGGGTAATTTACATATATATATGCAATAGTCTTGTCAATAACTAAAATATTTACACATAAGGTCTGGGATTCTTTCGGCCGTTTAATGTTTTTAAGTACCGTACATGATCATCCAATCACAAGCTTGGCATGGAATCCTGCAGGCGAAATGTTTGCAGTCGGGCTGTTCAATACTTTACGTGTTTGCGACAAACTCGGGGTATTTAAGTTTATCTGCGAAATTTAAATTTAAATTTTATATATAGTGGTCATATGCAGTTGAAAAGCCAGAGTGCGGCTCAATATTCAGTATTGCATGGACACCAGACGGTACACAAATCGCTTGTGCGGGAGGAAATGGATCAGTTGTTTTTGGGCATATTATCGACAAGTTTGATTTTTATTGCAATATAAAAACTTTTAAATCTAACAATCAATGACAGACGCTTAGAATGGAAAAATTATGAAGTCACGTTACTTGACGACCGCAAAATCAGGGTGCATGAAGTTGTGCATGGTGCCGTCGAAAATTTAGGTTTGTGTTAACCCTCTCCTGTACACTGAAACTAAAATATTTACTTTTTTATCTCATGTTGCTTGATTTTTATATATATGTTTTGCCCAGAATTTAGAGATCGCATTGTCAAAGTTTCGCTTTCATTTGGGCATCTTATAGTTGC
Organism: Physocladia obscura; assembly: GCA_027596945.1. Lineage (NCBI taxonomy): Eukaryota > Fungi > Chytridiomycota > Chytridiomycetes > Chytridiales > Chytriomycetaceae > Physocladia > Physocladia obscura. Next base: position 20,030 of record JADGJH010000060.1, read on the forward strand.
GACATGTGCGCAATGCTATGTATATAGCGAGAAAAACTGGAATACGCCGGTGATTATTGATATGACAAATAATGGTCGTGTTATTTGTATTAAGCAAAGCTCTGAGTAAATATTGTGTTTTATTATTCCATTTTTAAATGCTGAATATATATCAGAAATTTTTTAATTGTCGACAATTTTACCGGAATTCAAGTTTTAAGTTACGAAGGTAGGGTGGTTTGCAACCCAAAATATACAGGATTACGGCCAGACTTCATTACATCACAATCCATCAGTTTATCAAACGACACGCTTGCAATTAAGGATCGCACAGATGACAAATGTGAAGCGACTTTCTTTCTCACTATTATAATAACAATATTAATAAGAATAATTTTATTAATTTTTTATATTTGATTGCACATAGTGATTTACGTTTTCGATATAAGTTCCGGTCGGTTATTGGGAGACGGATCGCCAATTAAAATGCAGTCTGAAGTTGTTGAAATTGCATTAAATCAAGTTATTGGCCCAAATGGATGCCGGCAGCTTGCGATTGTTGACAAGAACCGTGAAATGTTTATTACGCCTGTTATTAAACCTGACTTGAAGAAGCTTGGTTTGAGGATTATTGATTTTTTGCATTTTTTTTTTTCAACATTATTTTTTAAAAAGAAATGAAAAGGTACAATGGTTGATACTTTTTCTTGGAACGATGAGGCTGATATGATAGCAGCAATTGTCGATTGGAAATTTATGGTCTGGTACTATCCAAATGTTGTGTTCATAGATGCCGATATTGAGCGAATGACGCGATACGAGAAAGACGGAAGGTGAATGGCTTTCTCTCTCTCAGCAACAAAACCAATAACTAATGTATCATGTGGGGCAGTCCGTTTGGAAAAAATGCGCAATTTGTCAGTTTCAATGGCACTCAATGCACTCTTCGTCGAGCAGACGGGGCTCTGATCACAGCCAAGTAATAGCATCAGTTTTTTCCGTTATGTATCTCGTTTTTTCTTTTTTGCTGACCCCCACCCCAGCAATATATCTCCTCTACCAGCGATGCTTCAAGAAATAGTTAAAAAGAAACAATGGGAAGAAGCGATTCGGTTATGCCGCTATGCAAAGGTATCTATCTATATTTTTATCACCAATGTTGTTATTTATATTATCAATCAGATGAAAGAACTGTGGGCATGTTTAGCAGTAATGTCAGTCAGCGGTCAAGATTTAAATACAGCCGAGCTTTCATATGCAGCAATAGAGCAAGCGCAAAAAGTTGAGTATATTTGTTATATTCGTGATATTCCAAGTGCCGAAGGCCGAGCGGCGGAGCTTGCCTTATTGAGGAAGCAGCCGCGGGAAGCGGAAGCGATTCTTGTGGCTGCTGGATTAATTTATCGGGCTATTATGCTATCTGTGAATTTATTTAAATGGGAAAGGTATATTTTTGTTAATTGATTATTTTTTTTTCAACATTTGAAAATTTTTTTTATATCTGGCGTCACTTTTGCCGCATAAATTTTTTTCAGGGCGCTTGAATTAGCAGTTAAGCATAAGACACATGTCGACACAGTATTATACTTTCGCGAAAAGTATTTGAGGCAGATTGGGAAGAAGGAGTTTATCAAGTTATTCATAAATTATTCGCAAGGGGTGAGTATAAAAATATGAAAAGAGATCGATAAGATAATTAATACTTTAATGCAACAGATCTCTGTTGATTGGGAGAAGATCAAAGCCAAGATTGAAATGGAAGAGTCAAATGAGAAAAACTCGCGTGGCAAGGGGAAAGGCGGTAACAGCATTGAGAATGATAATCTTAAAGTTTCTGGTAGTACTGGACATGACCGGGTTAAAAGTAGTGAATCTTCTCGATGAATGCAAAAATGCTTTAGAAAGAATGTGAATCGCCGAAGAAAACGAAAAGAAAAAAAACATTTTCAACAAATGACGGAAAGCACGCCATTATCGGCCACCAGTATAGGTGTTGCTTCGAGTTTGTTTGGCGAGAACATCAACTCGACAAAGACAGTTACGAAAACCGTACACGTCGACAGTAATGATCGAAAAAACGGGCTTAATTACACTACCTCTATTAGTGGAGGTCCGGATTTGGGTCTGGACCACTTTTACAAAACCCCGACGGTAACAAGGTCAGGTTCATCACCATCACCAGCAACAATAGCAACAACATCACCTCTAGTACATGCAGTAATATCATCGCCTAGAACAACTATATTTGCGTATGCTGGAGAGAGAATACCACCGAGCTTCGGCTTGAAACTGGCGGGACAACTTGTTGATGCGGGTCGGCGTGAAGTGAACGAGAAAGAAAAAGAAACTGGCGTGGCAGAGGAAAGTCAGCAGAATACTAATTTTCAGAGCGCTGTGGTCGAGGCTGATGCTGGTGTTGTTGATGGTGGCGGCGTTGCAGTGGAAGGAAAAATAGTCGGTGGCGCGGCAACAATAATAGCCACATCAACATCAACAGAAATACCAGCACAAATAATACCAGAAACAACAGCAACAGTAGCAACAGCAACAATAGCGACGCAAGCAACAACGGCATCGACAAAAATAAATTCAAATAAACGCAACAGTGTGTTCAGTGTGGCAAGTACAACGGCCTTTGTTGATTACCTTGCTGACCTCTTCAAGGCAATTCCAACTGCATCTACCGCATCTTCACTACCGCAAAATTATGACGCACATCTTCCTGGTAAGCGTCGGCAAGAAAAACAGCATCAACAGCAAGAAGCACTAGAACATCAGCATGAACAAGAATTAAATATTTCATCCACTTCTTCGATTCAAAACCCTCGCATTTCGCTGACTCAGTTCAGACCCTATTCCCCTTACCACAATTTCAACTTCAGTCGCAATATCCAACAACCTGCAAAGAACCCTAATAACTCAACTCTTTCTTCGAGTGCTGTTGAATCAACAACACCCAAGACTTTTAGTCTCCGCAACCGTGATTCTGAGCGCTCCGGCCTGTTTTTACAATCGTCTTCTATTCGAAAATTCAGACCATACCCGTTACTTCGAAGCACGAGCTCCAGCAGCTCCCAGTACCGTAATCGAATCTCTTTTCAGCGCTATAACATGCGTTTGAACAGATACAGCTATGCAAATGACGATCCCTCAAACTTTGGTGGTGAACCTTTTAGGGATGCATCTGTCTCTGACTTGGAATCACACGTCGATTTGGATAGCTCCATCGCCGGAACTGATGCTCTCGAAAATTTTTCAGATAATTATGAAGAGGAAGAAGATGGCGGTGAAGTGGAGGAAGAAGAGGATGAAGAGTTTGCTGGAGATGACCTAGATGCAACCGAAAATGCTCTGTTACATGATGGATGGAAAAGTTTTATTGAATGGAGAAACGGAATAGAAAATTTGGGCCAAGCAAACACGGAAGAGGACGGATTGCTAGAAAATAGCACGGATCAGGACGAGATTTTTTCCACGCAAGAAGTACGAAGTGAATCTTTTCATGAGTCTGGCAACTTTAGTGCGTTCTCTATTAAAGATGTGGTGCCAATAACACAATTGGCAGAAACAAGTGTTGAGAATGCACTAGCGCAAATTGAAGGAGGAGAAAGAACAACAGGAAGAGGAGGTAAGGGATGATGAGGAAAAATCTATATATATAACTTTGCCAATTCAACAAATTCCAACACCAATTCTACAGCGAAAATTCTTGCTACTACTTCTAATATCACTGCTGTTAAGTCTAAATTGCCAATTGTGATGAATGAGTTTGATGAACTGAGTCCTACCGAAATTCCTCAAGCTTTCAATGTATCCAGACTCCAAGAATTCTTGTCCACTATAGTCAATCCTTTCAATCAGCTTCGTGTCACAGCTAGAAAGTCTGCTCCGGTTTTGGATGTGACTCGAACTATTTCAAGTGGTCATTTTTTTGCAACGCGAAATCGATCCCACACTACTGCTGCAAATAATTTAATACCCAATTCTGCTACCCCTATCTGGAAAGATGTACCTTTCATGTTTTTCAAAAATGCTCTTTATTGGTCTGTCACTGTGTTCAATCATGACCAATCAGCAGACGATTCAGTCAAGAAACTAAATTTTGGTCAGGGAAGTGAATTTACCAGCTATCAAGTGACGTTAAAGGTAGGATAATATTTTTTCTTTTTATATTAAATTTTTTTTTTCAGATTCTACAACCAAAAATTTATCCTTTTGACAACGATGTTCCGTGTGTCATCACAATAATTCGAAGATACTCTCAGTTTCAAACGCTCTTTGAGGATCTGTTGCGAACTAATCGGGAAAACGTCTCAAATTGGCCAGAATTTCCAAAACGAAACTATTTTGGTAAAAATAAATAATAGAAAGAAAAAAAAAAGTGTGTTCCCATAAATAAATACATATTCTGCAGGTCGCTTTGATCCAGAAACAATTCGAAAACGGGCTTCTGCATTCTCAGCGTTACTTAACTTTATATCGTTGCATCCAGTAATGTTTAATTCTCCGCCAGTTATGAAATTTCTTGGCAGTGATAAGAACACTACCGCGATGGCTGAAGCAACGAACGTGACAACTGAGAGCCCAATTCTGGCGCGCATCATTCAAAATGGAGCTTCAATTGTGTTTGAATCTCAGAAAACAGAAACAAGCAGTGTTTCAACCATGTCTCGGCGGTCGTTTTCAAATCCAATTCATTGACCTTTTTTCTTTTTTTTTTTTTTAACTGAGGCTTCAATAATACAAAATAACTTTATGGCTTATTTAATGGAAAAAATTATAGTTTTTTTGAGTCCCTCTCTTGTACCATGCGAGTTATATGTTTGCTCAATGCAAACTGGCTGAGCGTATCGGCATCCAAAAATTTCGCGCCCTTTACATGCTTTAAGCAGTTGGGTGCGCCGCACCAACAGTTAAATGGCTGGTCCATGACCCACTCGGTGCTTGGATAGAAAAAGGTGACTGGATCGCCAGGTTGGATGTGCTTAGCAGCCGTGACAACACCGTGCTCGACATCAACAACAACGTTTGGATCGCATGAATGATTCATATAAAGCAAATCTGAATTGAGTTCAACATGTGCCGTTTCACTGACTTGCACGGTACTGTAGCGTTTGCCAACTGGCGATGGCGTCATTGCCGCCGTCGAGGCAAACACTTGGCCCGGTTTGAGTGCGACAGTCGACACGAGTTTAGCCGTGAAATTTTCCCCTTTAATTACTGTCATATTACTGTTGCTGATGGTTTGATTGAAACCGGAAGAGGAGACGGGGTGGGGCTCGCATTGGTTGCTCTATTGATTAGATAACAATTTTTTTTCCCAAATTACTTTTAATTTATTGGTATGGGCTGGTGGAGGTAGTAAGTTAACACAAACGTTGGCAGTTGACCCGTAGTATCGTACATGCTTCGGAATCCGAGTGAAAACCTGGAGTGACAAGATATTGACTCTCATTGCCAGACAGCAATTTTTTAACTCCCGCTTTTTTTCAATAGAATTTTTTTTTTTTTCTTCAGTTTTCTGACAAATGTGCTCCATACTCATGGGTGGCAGTACTTAATAAGGATTCCAAATGCCCACCAACTTCAGTTCTATTCATCAAACTAATTTCGTTTGGCGTAATACCAAATTTTTCAATCTCATGATGTAACCACACGATTTTTCCAAAATTTCCGACTTTTACAAACGCATCAGTCATAGTTGCATATGTCACCAGCAGCATTTTTCTTGCAAAAAGGTGAGCACTTTTCTCCGTATCCAAAAGCAACAAATTATGCAATCCATTGTCGTCGTCGCTTTGTATTTTCTCGCCATTTCTAGTTTCTCGACCGTAGAACTCATTCCAACGCTTAATTTTTTTCGAATCACCATCCTTGACAGAACTCAACTGACCGGATTGCAAATCTTCGATCAATTCATTATAAACTTCGAGCATCCTTTCAATGTTCCCAACCTTGCCAAGAGCTGTAATCACAATATTATAAGCAATATGATCGCACATACTAATTTCGCGCATTCGCCCAAACCACGCCATTACATTATCTATGCGTTCAGTTCGTGAATAGTTGACAAGGACTGTTGAATAAATTACAATGTTTGGTTTGGTTCCAAAAAAATTCGGAAGTGCGGTTTCAACAATATAGATCATCGAGGTATAGCTCGTATTTTCTGCAACAGAATCCTTTTTTGCAGTAGCGGCAGAAATAATACCAACAGCAGTCACATTTGGGGCATAGTGCTCTTTTTTGAGGGACATATTTCCCGATACTGGCATATTTCTCGTATTTTTATTGATGACCTCCTTAATGCCCGTGATTAAGAATATCGGTTGATTTTCAGTGTTATTAACAGTTGTCTGACGCATATGCGCCGTGATGAGAATTCCAATGAATTTCACAGGTATTTGCTGTCGGCGCGAAGCCGATATTTGCCTTTTCCGCATGACAATATCAAACAGTTTTTTAAGAATTCGCATCTTTGGATGGGTTTTGTGCTGCGCGCATCCTTGTGCAAGTATCAAAAGTGTATCCAGTGAGAATAAATCGACCCTGTCCCATACTTTAGCATTGTTTAAAGAGCTGTCACGCTGTTCCTCAATTGATAGCATAATTATTTTTCGCAGAGTCTTTATTGCTTCGCGAACGTTGTTATGTGCAATGTGCTGTGAGATGAAGTCAAATAGCCTTTCAACGAAAAAAAAGAAAATAGATCCACTCTTTTCAAACCATTTCAAGAACAGCATTTAAAAGCGGCCTATCAGGCTCAATTCGATAATAATGTAAGATTTCATTGACAGCTTCGACCGCAGCATTCCAGCCAGCCGGGCCGTTTCGTACTCCTCCCACTAGCTTTACATACAAAGAAACGACAGCCAAATCCGGTTCGGTCTTCCTCTTCAATGCAGCATATTTTTTTGATATTATGTCGATTGAAATCTGTTCAATATGAGGCCGTCCAAAGTTGCTCATGAATGCTCGGTTAGCGGGATGCTGCCGTTGTTTTGACACCTCTTCTTTTCGTTGTGGCACTGTATTTGAATGATTAAATCGAGGTATATTTCGAATTTGGTTTTGTGCATAAAATATCGGCGGCAATAGAAATAACGATCTGCTTTGGTTGAATATCTGATGCTGAAGATACAGCACCATGATTTTGCGTTGTTTTGAAATTGAAAAAGAAAGTGGAGCCTGATAAAGTCAAAAATTGAGGATTTGTATTTAAAACTTAAAAAATAAAATTCGGTATATTCAAAAGAGCAACAATCAAACCCATAACCTACTACAGAAAAACAAAAAATGAAAAAAAGAAGATTAACAAAAAACCAACAAAGTTTGTATCTCACCACCTCCACCATTTCCACCAACCCCATTTCCACCAACAACACCACCCCCAAGCCAGGAATGCGCACAAACATCGTTCATATTGATTCGAGTGTTCGGATCTGGATCCAACATTCGATACAACAAGTCTTTCACAACTTCAGACCGATGCATCGGCCCGACAAGTGTCGGCTTCATCATTCGAGCCAGTCTCGATGAATCCGGAGGATACGGTGGTCGAGATTGCTATTCAAAAAAAACAAAAAAAAAATAATTCAGCAAACAAATTATTTGTAACAACTTACAAGTAAAACAAAAAGCAAAACTCCAAGACTCCACACGTCTTGTTCTGGGCCTCGATAAGGGTCAATAGGCGTTCCAGTATCAACGGGACAACATTCCGGTGGTGCGTATGTCATCGTTCCCACGAAACTTGTGAAATAGTCGACGCGGTCAACTGGTATTCTCATTGCCAAACCAAAATCAATCAGTTTGACTTTCATAGAGTCATCAATAATCACCTGAAATAAATAAACGAGGTCATTAAAAATATATTTATACACAAACTCACATTTTCATCTTTAATATCCCGATGCACAAAGCCTTTTCCATGTAAGTACTTGACAGCTTCTGCAATCTGCCGAAATATGAATTTAGCAACACCTTCACCCATCTGCCTCTCGCGCTCAATATAGTCAAACAAATCTTTGGAATGCGCTCGCCGTCGCGACGATCCACCAGGATGCGGAATATGCAGCCCACTGACACCGCTATTGCCACCACCATCAACACTACTTGGGCTTTTTTCTTCACCAGAAGCCCTACCAACAGCAACGAGGTTACTTCCAGAAGCAGAAGAAGAAACAGCAGTCTCTCCAGCAACAACAGTTCGGCTGTTCGTTCGAGACGGTGGGCCACGGAACGGTAAATGTTTTACTGAAACTAATGATCCTACTACAGATCGTGTTATACCTAAACCGCTACTCCATGCACCCCCACTTCCAACACTCTCGAGCCGTCCTCGTCGCTTCCGCCGCCCAGATCCAGATCCAGATCCAGATTCCCCCAAACCGCTAGTAAAACCACCGCCACCATTACCACTGCCTGCGCCAAAAGATCCAACGGCCTCGCTGTCATCGTCGTCATCACTATCTCCTCCAACAATAAAAGACCGCTGCCCGCCACCAATTCCACCACTGCTGCCGATTCGGACTTCTGACAACACTCGATCCATTTCAACGCCATCCTCGCTTTCGCTCTCGCTGTTACTGTTGCTGCTGCTGCTGCTGGTAGTGTATCTGGAACGTCGGCTTCTATGGTCATTAGTATCGTCATCGCCATTATTATTGGCTTGGTCTTCGTCACTGTCTGCTAACGACGCAAGATCGACTTTACTATTGAGCTTTACGAGAGTTGGAAAGAGGGGGCTCCCAATGTCATGCGGGAGTGGGATTTGGAAGGATGCGGCGGCGGCGGCAGCCGAATCCACGGCAGTTGTTGCACGCGCTTTTGGAGAAAGTGGGAGCAAGAGGGGGAGGGTAGAAGATATTGGTATTGGTGATTTTCTGTTTGACGGTGAAGTAGGGTGATCGTCATGTTGATTTTGTGCAGCAGTGCTGGAATGAAGCAAGCTTATGTGCTTGACCGCTTCCATTACAATGTAAATGAACTGCATAATTGTTAATAGCGTGATAGGGAAGATAGAAAAAAGGCTAAATGATTTACCACAGAATCCTCAAAACATTCATGAAAACCAACAATATTTTCATGTGAGAGCCGTCTCAACACGAACACTTCCATTGGCACAGTCGCACCCAGTTCAAAATCTTTCTTCCATCCCCCACTAACACGATCTTTAAATACAAACTTGATCGCAATCTCTTGGCCTTGATCCTCTTTACTACCAATACTATCTTCCGCAAAAAACGACCGGTCGTTCTCTTCAACATCAAAAGCCACAGTTTCATCTTCATCCCCAATTCCAGACACCCGCAGTCGTACCGCACTTACCACAAACCCAGTCGCGCCTTGTCCAAGCGCCTCGCGAAATCGGTATCGCTCAAGAAGCCGCAATGGTAGGAGAAATTTGTCATCGTGTGTTGTGGCAGATAAGAACTGACGTAATGAGGTGCTTACGCGACGGCTGTACAAGAAATTGTGTCGCGCTCGGAGTGTTTCGGCAGCTATCCGCGCCGCGTCTGGGCTGGAACTACTCGCACCGCTGCCAGCTGCTATTGTGGCTATTCCTGCAACTGCGCTCCCGCGACGTGATGAATTTATCGACGTGACGCTGAAAATGCTGTTGCGGCGATATGAATGGTGATTGTGGTGGTGGAGGGGAATATGGTGATGAAGATTGGGATTGAGTTGGGAAAAAGGAATCGAAGATGTCGGCATTGATGAAACGCGGATTGTGCCGTGAAGAGAATTTCCGGTCGACGGCGCGCGAGTAGTTATCGAAGGAGCTATAGGGGTTGTGGGTAAAGGGGATAATGCTGTTGTTATGGTTTCGGCTGTTGATGGTAGTATTGGCATTGTGGGTGTAGTGGCGGCCTGTGAAGCGTTCGAGTCAAAAGATGAAGCGCGAGATGAAGCATCATCGTTCTTTTCGCCTTCACTATCCACCAAATCATTGTTTTCAAGTAAAATTGGGACGGATACGCGAGGGGGTGAGCTTTTCGGCGGAGTTAGCGTTTGTGGCAAGACAATCTGCGATTCGACTGTAAAAGCTGGCATCACATTCGAAGGAGAGATTCCGCCAAAAGCGGAAAAGCGAAGAATCGGTGATGGTGGACGCGAGGATTGGGCGGATGTTGCGGCGCTAACAGCAAGTGAATTTGAAGAAGTATTTGGGGCAGATTTCGAGTCGCCAAATACAGTGAAACCTCGGCTGTAGCGGTAAGTAGCAGGAGTGGGTGACGAGCCACGGGAAATATTTACCGATGTAAAATTATTATTATTAATATTGCTGGCATTGCTATTGCTGTTATTTTCATTAAAATTAATCAGGGCAATGTCGTCTGGAGTAGCAGAAGCAGGGATGAGAGTTGAGGTTGCGGTCGAGATTGAGGTTGATTTGATAGCTGTTGATGGAGTGGCTGTGTTTTTACCAAATGACACAAAACCCTTTTTGGAAAAAGCAGATGACAGTGCGGACGAGGATGACGCAGAGCCTGAAGCGCGACGAGACTTTGTTGGGTCATGCGGGAAAGAAGCGAGATCTGTAGATATTCATCACATTGAATGCGTGATGTTCGGCGAATCAGTAGAGAGTATTCAGTTCATTGATTGATCGGTTGTGGTGGGGACGTGTTATTGTTGTTGGTTTGGATTGAGAAAACACGTGGCAAAGCAAAAGCAAACCTTGCAGGGGTTGTAGCTGGGTCCGCCCGCCAAATCCACGTACTCCATACGACCGCACGCTACCACCACCACCGCTATTACTTCCGCTAAACGCAGCCGCAGATACCACCACGCCTTCCATGTCCAATTCGCCATCCTGATCCTGAAGAGCATCTGCGCCGGGATTTTCCTTCAAACTCGGATTCGATGATGCTGATGCTGATGCTGACGCCAATTTCAATGTCAACGCCGATGCGTTAGTTCCGTTTCCGCCGCGCCAGCCGCCGATGCTCGCAAAACGCGTCGTGGTTGTTGCTGTTGCTGTTGTTGTCATTATTGCTGTTGTTGGCTGTAGTGATACAGTTACTGCTGCCGAAACTACGGGCTCTCTTTGCATCTGCATCACGATCTTGCGTTCGTTCTGCGTTTCAGCCTCCATCACCGCGAGCTTTCCTGTGTCTATGTCTAGGGTTGCGCCGGCGTCTTTTACCTCTTTGAAATCAAAGAAAACAGAAAGCAACAAAGGAACATAAAGATTTAACAGGAATAGCTTCGCATGAAAAGGAAACAAGAAGAGGCTCTCATTATGACAAAGTAAAATAAATTCAAAAAGAAAATCAGACCCACTGTTATCCCTCATTCGCAAACGCAAATTCACTTGAGATCCAGGCTGGCCTTCTCGAATCTTTCAATCTGAAAACCCCAGTCATCAGTTCACTCAAGATGTTAATATTTAATTTTAATTATGTAATAAATGAGGTATTAATAATAAAAGGGGAATGATTGATGAAAGAACAACTGAAACGTTTCGCGAATTGATTTCAAACACATTATTGAATTCTGAATGTTGGCATCGTTGAAAAAAGGAACAAGCAGTTTTCTCGGGAACAGTGGAAACGGAAGAAACACACCAGCGGCATTGGCATCGGTATCGGCGTCGACACCCACACCAACGGCAGTAGCGGAAACTACAGGCGCAAAATCAAAAACCGAAGCAACGGCAAGCAAACCAACAATGTCGTCACAGTCTCACCAAACGCAATCTATTTCCTATTCGAACCCGAATCTCGTGTCGAACATTGAGAATCTGAACGGACGACTTGGCCACCTGACACCTGAACAGTCGGCAGTTCTTGCAGCGCTGAAGGCCGAACTTGTCGCAAACAACTCGCCGTATTATGATTCGGCTGTACACGACGACCACCAGCTGCTGAGGTTTAAATCCGAAAAAAACAAAAACAAGTCACTCATCGTCCCCTTCAAATCGTTCAAAGCAATTTCAAATCTCTCTTTTTTTGTGCCTAAACATTCACTCCATGCCATATAATCAGGTTCCTGAGAGCAAGAAAATTCGATCTGCAAGCGTCCAAGAAAATGTGGACAGATTGTCAGATCTGGAGAAAAGAAAATGGCGTCGACACGATCATTGATACCTTTGAATTTCCTGAATATACAGCGGCCCTGAAATTCTATCCCAGGTTTTTTGCTTTTTTATTATTTTCAATATTTGATCACAATTTTATAATGTCTTTTTTGGTAAAAAAAGATTTTATCATAAAACTGACAAAATCGGACGACCAGTCTATGTTGAGCAGCTTGGACTCTTGAATCTTTCACAGCTGTTTTCTGTGTCGACTGAAGAACGGATGCAACGTAACCATGTGCACGAATACGAACGGCTGATTAAATACAGGCTTATTGCTTGCAGTCTTAAATATGGTCGGCACTTTGAACAGAGTACTATTATTATGGACCTAAAGGTTTTTGAATTGCATTCATTTTTTCCTGAATAACAGAATACAAAAACAATCAAAAGGGTGTTGCAATTAGCACGTTTTCGTCTGTTTACGGAATCGTAAAAGGAGTTAGCGCTGTTGCGCAGGACTATTATCCAGAAATGTTGGGTAAAATGTATGTTATCAATGCGCCGATGCTGTTTACAGGAGGTATATTAGAATTTAAAAAAAAAGAAACAAAAAAAATTGCATAAATTTTTGGGATTTAAAATGCTATTTACATAGTATGGACACTTGTGAAACCAATGCTGGATGAGGCAACAGTGAAAAAGATTACAATTCTTGGATCAAACTACCAATCTGCACTCCTCGAAACAATTGACAGCGGCAATATCCCACGGTTTCTAGGAGGAATGTGTACTGATTGTCCCGAAGGATGCGAACACAGTGATATTGGGCCATGGAATGATGGGAGTGTCGAAGGGTACCCGAAACCAGAGTTTGAACAAATTGCAATCAAGTATGGTGCCATTGATATATACAGACACATTGAAAAGTAAAACTGTATTTTTTTTT